>JAQQRF010000251.1:0-74052 GCA_030523145.1 Trissolcus brochymenae | reverse complement strand
CATATTTCGCATTGAGTTAACACTATTTTTGGCTAGTTCAATCCGATCCGCGCCAAGTAGAAAAAGTACTTGTAGAAAATCGTATATTTTTTAGAGTGTATAGCATAAATTCGATAACCCCAAAAAAGTCTGACTATCGACAGCATTGTTGAAAAGTAATTTGATGCCAAATGTTTGGAAATGCAACATTTCGATCGCTTTAATTGGACCATAAGAATTGAAAAACATTTTTATATCTGAGTACGTCGGGTTCACTGACACGATACATTTCTGAGCGAAGAAGTTTTTCGGTTGAAAGCAACGCAACTATTCAAAGGATAATAATATTCGGGCAAAAAATAAACACGAGCTTTCATATTCGTTACAACTTATTCTCGCTTGCGAAATACAAGTGACTAGGTTATGACGATTGGAGTTTAAAAAATGCACAAATAGTATAGTGGCATGACGTTCTTCGAAAACTCAGTATATTTTTATATTATCAGAATCAGCTTGTCTTTTTCTTGCTTTCATATCGAAAAGAAGCTTTTCTGACGAACTCAATTGCTTCGCGAACAAACAGCTGTCCCGTTCTCGCACAAGTCACATGCAAAACTCAACAGTGTCTGTCAGGTTGAAGCCCTGAAAGCGCGTCTTCATGGAATTTGGTAAAATCTTTCACAAGTAAAATACGTCTTGTTATATCAATAAAATGGGAAAAAAGGCAAGATATTCATTTATCACATTTAATATATCAATTGTTTTTAATATAAATTTTCATCGACAATGCGCTTCACAATATACAAACATCCAGTAACAACATTGTTTAAACATCAAGAATTATTTTTCGGGTGTATTTCATTTTTCAAGAGATAAATCATCATCTTGACTGGAGAGGATTAAGAAACAAAAAGCATCAAGGAGCGTGTAAATTTATTGAGGCTCAGTACACAAGCCTTAAGTTTGTATTTAATATGACAGCAAACAATTAGCTGGATGGTACCATACGTATCTGGGGAGGCTCGCCGGCTTACCTGCAGACATGTTTATATAGTAGTAAGTGGAAAATGAGGATACGAGAAGAGACGACACAGCACCTGAACAAGTGTGAATCATTGTAAAATTGTCATTTCCTCTTGACACGTTATGCAATGCTAATTATTACTAAAACATAATCTTTCTTATCTACGACACATCCCGTTTGTGATCATAATAATTAATAATTAATAACGTATGTATCAGCTAATGGACTAGCTTGAAAACGCCCAGCTACTTTGCACGTTTCGTAATTCATCATCGTGTAGTGTTTTGGCTCGTAATGAAACGTAATTAATGTGGTTGCATTTGTTATTTGTGTACACCATTGTTTTCTCCTTGTGCACCGACAACGTTGCCTACAAATTGTAAACTGAAATAAGCCACGGCTATAAATTCAAAAATCTCACCTTAGTGTATATATATTACATATACTAAGATGATAAATAAATATATATTTGTATCTATAACATTACATTACGTTGATTTCGTAACGAAAATTCATTGAGAAGAAAGGAATAAGAACCAGGAAAAAACAATGGAATTTTTTTATACTCGCGGATGTTGTGATAAAGACTCGCTTTGTTTATTTCAAATCATTGACAAAATCGACGTGAATGATTCAACGGTTGACAAACAATGGGACTACAAAAACAACGACCATTATTGCGGAATATCTCGTCTTAGAAAGTCGCGTTTGTAACGCAAATTAACTTTGCTGGAAGCCAACGATCGAGCCATAAATAAATGCACTCAGAAAAAAATCACAAAAAATTTCTTTTTTGTCTTGCTTCAACAATTGAAATATAGCAGAATAACAAACTTGCATCAAGCATTTATTAGAATATTCCATAAATTTGTTTACTATTGCTTTAATACATCAAAAAATGTATAAGAAATTGAACATTATTTTAGACTATATGTAAACTAAAACTACTTAATTGAACTTGATTGAATTAAGCTTGATTTTCTTTGATTTATTTCCAGTGTACGCGGATTATAAATTCGTTTAAACAAAAATTCCATATAGAAAATATGGAAGTTCTGGTATGTTGGGTGGCATGAAATCCGCAGCATACGTCGAGATGTACGACTTTGTTATTGCGTTTCGATAAGGCCAAGCATTTTTGATGAAATGAAATGATACACTTTGATCCAGGGTTCAATAAAAATAACGCACCCCTTGACCGTTCATCAAAATACGCGCGATGAAATTCGTTCGCTGTGTTACATTGCAATCGACGTTCAAATCGGCTTTGGAAAATACGCACGTAGACGGAATTCGTAACGAGTCATCTTGATAAGTCGCACATTTTTCACAATTTCGCGGTTTTTTTATTTTATCATACTTTTTTACTATTTTCTTAATTTTTATTTCACCAATCAAATGTTTTCGTTGAAACAAATTCGGTTACATATATCGAAACAGAAAAAATACGATAATTTGCAATCAACAAATTGAGTTGAACAAGTTTTGTTAATTTCTATTCACTATCAGACAATTTCATTGAAAAACACTATTTAGATTGAAACAAATGCCTCTAAGCGTGAAATAGATAAATATCGAGTTTCTGTTGAAAGCAATATACGAAAAAAAAACGAGACATTATTAAAAACAAGGATTGTAATGAAATGAATAAATAACACTACATATGTTATGGAAGGGTGCAAAACAGAGCGGAGAAGATTGGCTCGAATGGTGTTATCTAGTAAGCAAATTGAATGAAATAACCAATGTTCTTAAGACTAGATGAAGATAAATACGAAAACGGGTTTAAAAAGCTAAAAAATCGATAAATGGATGAAGCAATTGTTCCGATTGGTTCATTATTATTTATCATTTTTATACAATCATCAATAAATAATTCAGGTGTTTTTAACTGCACTTTATTTTTTAATTTCGAATTTCGCATAACTTTTCACTACAAATAAACCTACCAAACTGGAATAATAAAGAAGCAAAATAGTTTGAAATGATATCAAGCGTAATTGCAGGAAAAAAATTATATCTAGACATTTTATAGTTGATGTTTGTGGTAATCGTACGAGTGAACTGATAATTTGAGGGTGTGATTCGAATGCATACTTTGAATGACAATGACGGTCAATTTGACGCCCGGTTAAAATTTCATCGCCAACAGAAATATTTTTTTATCATATCCCGAACGCGTTGCACACAATACAAACCAGTCAGTGACAATTCGTATAAATCGGTGCAATGAAAAGCCAGCGCGCATCATAACAAATAATTCTTCGCAAGAACGCACCCTTCTCTTCCGGAAATAGATCATTCAAAGCAAAGAATCACTGTTCCAATGTTACTTCCGATAACTGATTCATGCAAGTTTGATGCTCTTGTTGTCCATTTTAATCATCAAAAATATACATACTCGCACGAGAAATACCGCTATAAAAACCGCAGTACTTTGCAATATAATCGCCAAACAATTTTCCCTCCTGAATATCGATCATCGTCCTGTGAATAAATCAAAAATATTATCTTTCTCCGTCGCACAGCTTTGTTTCAATCAAATAAAACAAATTGAACGAATGATTCAAACAAATAATATATATTTTGAAATCATTTTATCGAGTAAAATTTTCGACCAAAAAAAAAAGAACTGGTTATTAAATTATTCGAATTCAACTCTTTTTTTTATTTTAATGAGAATAATTCATTCCCGTTAGACAAATAATGCGCGCAAAAGTCAATGCATCTTTTTGGAAATCTTTGCGCATCGAATCACGCTAACGAGCTATGCATCTGCGAACAAAACAGAACAAAAAAACGTCAGTTCAGAGTTTTCCCTACCGCGAAAAAGTGTAAAGAAGCATTCATCTCGTAAAAGTACGCGACTTGAAAATCAATGAATTATTCACGACCCTCCTTCGATCTGACGATTCCAACTTTACGAATCAAGCATTCCTACTAGATATCACCTGATCGCAAGAATTCACCTCGTCCCATTCAAACTCCGATGTTGGTGTCATTTTCATCATACGAATTGAAATAAAAAAAAAAAGGACAATACTTTTTGTTTATCCCACTTTAATATTTCACATTATTTTACATTGTTTACTTAGAAAAACAGGACAAACCCTGTTGTTCATCCCACCTTAATATTTCACATTATTTTGCATTGTTTAATTAAAACAAAAATTGTTGTAATTCAGTTGTTGTTTTATCACGAAAACTTCTCATCGCAACAAACCCTTGAGTTTAAATTTTCCGTGACAAAATTTCATAAGCGGATTTTGTTTCGAAATTATTCAAACATTGTTTCCAATATTATTACAGTAAACACCACGAAAAATGGAGCCTGGTCAACGACAAAAGAACGGCGACGATTTACAGAGTTATGGCCGTAAGATGATTTTCCATTGTGTGAGGCTTCTTAATAAAAGAAGTACGACTAGAGAAAGGAAGATTTGCCGTCGTTGGTGTGATAGTATCTCTTGTGTAAAACAAGGAATTGTCACTAAACAAACAGCAATGGAAGAAGAGAATGAACTCAGCAGGATCTTCAAGACGCAGTATAATGGTTGAAAAGCTCATGACAAGTGGATTATCAGGATTTTTAACGGGTGTAAGAAAAGAGAACTGGGTGAAAAGAGAAAAATCGCCCGACGAAAATAGAAAAACTGCCGGTTTCGTGTAATGCTAGAAATCAATGAAAAAAAAGGCGTTTCTCCCTCTCTCTCGTAAAATCACAAATAAAAAATAGGAATAATAAAAAAGATTAGAAGGGCAAATTCAATTCAAGGATGAAGAACGTTTTTAAGATATTTTTAACTTGTAAGCGCGTCGAAGACATGGTGAATTTCATTTTGTAAAACGTTTGCGTCGCGGGATAAAAAATCGTAGCAACGGCAAAATGAATAGGGGCAAAAAGTGCAACTACGACGAAGGGAAGAATGGCTCGTTCGTGTAATTCGCTTTCGGAGATACAAACGAGCGTTTTATGACGCGTTTTCTCATTAGCCTGATCCTCGCTCGAATGAGGTCAAAGTTCGGTCGAATAATTTCGCCCCCACGAAATTTCAACTTTTTCGCGCTAATAAACGAATGACTTTTCGGTGACACGGGCGATTAACTTTTTTCGACCGTCCACTTAATTACGTGTGAATGCATTAAACACGAATTATAATCCGACTTTTATTAGCTCGGCAAAATTGATTATAATGTATCACCGCTTGTTTCGGAATTTTATTATTCCTGACCTCGTTACGTAGTTTCTGCTTCTTAGAGCTGAGATTGATTTTTATGATACAGTTTCCTTCGTGATTCTCGATTTGACTGTTTTGAGTTGGCAAATTATGATGATCGCTCGGGAAGTTGAGACCCCTTCTTTATTTATCTCGTCAATCTGAAAGAACGGAAATTCAATCTGGCTGATGTAACTAATGAACAAATGAAACGCCGTGTCTCTACAAGATCTTGAAAAAAGGGTTCGCAATGGCGAGATAGAGGAAGGCAAGAACGAACAGAAGAAAGTTAATCAAATATAAAAGTGAGAGAAAAAAGAAAAAATCGGGCGTGCGCTGGGACAAAAGAACAGAGACAAATGTTTCTTCTTAGCAGCGTATGAAAAATTTGACTTCGCTCCAAGATGAAAGAGAAAAGCGTTTTATGATTTTATGACGAGTTTCCACTTTGTCGCAGAAATGTTTTCGTCATTTGATTAAACTCTTTCGGACAAATTAAGACGCCTTTCGTTTGATTTTATACAAACAACAGAGATCTTCTTGTTTCTGGTGTTTACGATAAAATAAAACCTATCAACATTATCACTGTACTCTTCTCGAACAGAAATAATAAAAATATCAATATTTATTTAAGTGCGGTACGAAAACAAATACTCCTCATGAAAGGATAAGAACTTTTATAACTGAAAGTTTCACTGTTATAGTCTATTTGTCTTTGTAAGCTGTTTTCATGAAAGTTGTCCGGCTGATTGAAACGGTCATGATTGTTAATAAATTTTATCAAATTTTACTTTGAACTTCGAATTCAACTTTGTCTATCACCTTTTTAATTGATTCCATCCCACGAATTATAACAAATTTCTTTTTCTTCAAAACTACCAGATGACAAAAAAAATATATCACCAAGTTCGAAAACAGTGTAACAAGCCACGATTTTTTTTCATCCTTTTTCATATAAAAAGTCGTAGGGTTTGGATTCAATACCTCTCGTAATTGGCCCTCATTAGCAAGACGGCGGCTGCTTGATATGTTTACGCAATGGGTCTTTAAGCTCAACTCGCTCTTTAAGAGATTCTTTGTCGGCTGAGCGCAAGTTTAAACGATAACTCGATTAAAAAGCGCCCAGCTGAACCGAACAACGGCATTTAATTAACGAAAGTGCTCACCGAGAGTTTTATCCAACGGAGCATTCCACTCTCCGCTTACTCTTCCATCTCATTACGCCCGCCATCATTTCCCAAAAGAATAATAGCAAAATTGTATTTCCTTTATTCCGATTGTCGTTGCCGCGTGGCTGTCACTTTGAGCGCGAAACAAATTCATCGCCTTTGATCACTAATCAATCAAAATTTATAAACAAAGGAGTAGCGATTGACACGGGCTTTTGTTATTTGCACAACAATTTATTCTACATCAGTTTTTATCAACAAAAATTTATAGCCACTATTTATATTACATCCGGACACTTTACAAATTGATGTAAACTTTCTTGTGATGGAGAATGTATGCTATGATGGTCCACAACGTGACGCCCCACAAATTTTCCGCCAAGAGCCAACTATGGGTGTTCATTCGATTAAATTTCCAATGAAACGGAAATATTTGATAGCACATTTGGTGGCCGATATACATAACCAGAGCATTCATGCCTAAATTAAAAATCACCGTTAGTGTCACGAAAACCTATTTAACTTTCTTTCTTTCTTTCTTTCTTTCATTTTGCGATCGTTGAATAATTCAAAATGAGCCGACACAAAATTACACGTCTCGATATTAATTTTCATTGCTAAACATTTTAATTTAACTAGTACAAATTATTCCCCATGCCCGAACGAATATCATTCCAATAACCATGTTAATCAAAAGATTTAACTCAATTTTGTTCAAATGTAGAATTTGACAAATTTACATGATCACGTGACGCTTTGTATGTGTATATATACGTCATTTTATAATTATTTTAATGTTCGTGAAAATTATAACGAAGAGCTCACCAGGGATCCGGAATGGACCGCCGTTCCATACTTTAATTACATCAATCAATAAATAACAAGTCGTAAACAGAGCCAGGCAGAAGGATGTAGTTACCAGTACAAACGATATTGACCTGTATCAGCAAAATAAAATTTATTATTTTATCAAATATCATGTTTCTCTGGTATGATGTTCAATGGTAAACAAGCTTCGTTTGCTCGTGTAAGTTTGGATGCTCAAACTCAACACCGCTCTTCAACGAGTACACATTACGTTTACGATTTAATTACACAAGATTTATTACTGTCTGCAATTTCAAATTTGATGATCAATATCAGTGATGCATTATCACAATTCGCAAAGTTTTCAAAATGTTTTAAACAAAAATTAATAAATATCTTATGTCTTCAACATTTTTTGATCAAAGGTACACAAATTGTGTCTCACTTTTCTGAAAACAAATTTTGACAAAGATTATGACAATACAATTTTGCTTACCATAAATGTTTATTCACTGGAATGACATTACTAAAATGAAGAGCTGAACCAATGGAGCCAAGTATTAAACTCCAAATTAGCCATCTAAGAACTCGATTTCTCCAATCTTTATGGCATAATATAATTTGGCCCGCTTGAGCTCCTAAGAAAGTTTGGAAAATTGATGTTAAACATCCTGAAACGTAATGAAAGGGAAACTGAATCGAACGTAAAATATATTTTTTTATTTATTCAAACTTTATTAACAAAGTGAATAAATCAATATATGACTGATGGCTCACTTAAAAACCCCAATATGCCAAGTTTGAATAACGAACCAAATTTGAATAAATTACAGAATTAAACGCCAACTGACATCTAAAGGATCTTTGAAATTGATTATCCGATGCTCCCTGACCTAATAATTATTTATTATAGATAAACTTATACCCACATAAAAAATATGTCACATTTATGTCTCATACATACATCAAATGTACGTATGAATGGATGTTGTATGTACAAGCAATTTGTTATACACATATCTATTTTTGTTATTTTTTTTTATTTCTAACTATCAAATATTTATTTAAAGATGCTGTTCAAAAAGGAATAAATAATAATATCTAAATTTTTGTCGTAAGTACAGTCTTATGTAAACCCTCACCTAAAATTCCCTCCGGATCAAGTGGTAGAGCTGCATAAACCTTGACAATAGCGGGATATTGATAGATATGGTTTCGTCCCAACACAAGCCGGTCTATGTAACCAGCCGCACCGCCGCTACAGTTTGCGTATTTGCCATCCAAATGGATCCCGCCCGGTCCAATGTAACCACTAAATTCATTGAACAATCAGAAATAAAAAGCACTCTCCGTCAGCCTGCAGTTTAAGTTTGTTTGAAAAATTAATGCCCGTTGACAGAGAGGAGCGTTGATCCTTTTTCTTGCGCAAACGTTTGCATCTTGGGCAAACAGTTTATGAGTTTCTCCGGCTCAAAGAGTTTGTTAGTATTGTTTTGAGTTCTCTTTCTCTCTTTACTTACGTAGGACAGTTTGGCACGGGCAAATGGAAAGTTATCCAATAATGCGCTACGACTACAACGGTCATAATGAACCACTGCGAAAGCAAGGCATAAATATCTGCAAAAGCTCGAGCACCGCCACTCTGATGGCAAAGTTGTTTTAATTATTATATTTCTGTCAAACAAATTACCATGACTGATTTAAAAAAGAAATTAAAAATAAAAAAGAAGGAAAGAAAGAAAAGTTCCGTTTGCGTTGGAATACGAACTGAAAATTGGCCGAGTTTCACGGGCATCTTGAATGTATACATCAAAGCAGCTGTAATGTAAGCAATACTGAACCGTTGCAAAACACCAAATATGCGGATATTTTCTAGCCGCGCGCTCGTTCCCAAAGTATTCAAGGAAATTCCAAAAAGAAACAACAGTACGCTCCGCTGAAATTATAAAACCAAAATAAATATAACAAAAGGATAAGAAAAGGTTAAATCTTCCAACAATTTGATTTCGCCCTTTTTTCTTATCTGACGATAATTCCTTGTCTGATATTAAGGATGTTATATATACAACTGTGGAGAGTATATAATTACCTTGATTATTGATAAGCAGATGGTGGATCGAGAAACCTTTCGGGACAACAGGGACGAAAGAGACAAAGGAATGCATAAACCCATGATCCACATGAAACAGGGGAACACCAAATCCCCCATCAACAGACCGTTCCAAGTGGCGTGCTCCAAAAGCGGATAACCGCCTGCTCCGTCGTTCACAAATATCATCACTAAAATACTGATTCTGTCGGATATTGATTGTTCGATTAGTAAATTAAAAATGATGAACAAAATTGTGATAGATACTATGAATGAAACAGCGCTTCCGACTTGTCTAATCGTCGACAAGAGATGGATCAATTATTTAAAATGAGTACGTACAGACATATTAAAAGATGAATAGCAACTGTTTTAACGAGATCACTGACTTTTTACATTTCATTTAAGTGGTGCATGTTAAATTCGTTCGAATCAAAATTATTTGCTCCGACATAATTAGGTGGTTCCATTACAAACGATTTGATTATAAAATTGATATGATTGATCGTCATATCTTGCGACACTAAAATTATTTTTTGCGAAGGATTTATTTATTGATTTTTTTTTTAGAAATCACTGATTGCAATTGATATACCCCCTGACTGTGTCAATAGAGTGGATTCGACGTTTGCTTGATTTCTCTTCATCCGTCTGATTGTGTTTCCATCGGTATTTACTTTTTACTGTTTTAACGCATATCCTAGTTACGGACAGGAATGAGCATGTAAACACGATAATTCCAAGGGCGATGCACAAAGCTGGAAACAACAGAATTTAATACTGCCAACCCATGCTCAAACACGAGCCAAATATTTGAGAAATGTTTTTTGTAAAAACTCTGGAGGCAATTGAAAGTTAGCCACTCACGTAAAAATGAATTCGCGGGTTTCAGCGTGGTCATAAGCTCGCAACCAAATTTGTTAACGCTCAAGTTGTAAATTCCAAAATCGTCAAATCGTGGATTCAATTCGCAATGGAGGTTTCTGTGATGAGAGAACAATTTTATTTTATTTCCTTTTTTTTCTTTCATTTTTTCCCCTCCTTTTTCTCGGTCTTTTGTTTTTACAAATCATGCAAAATTTACCTGCTGTTATTCGCCGAAATGTATTCCTCAGTTCCATCATTCTGAAAAATTCTCCAAACCAGCGGGTTCACCGTCGGGACTTTGAGATCAAGTCGAGCAATATTTGCTACACGCTTGAACGGACACTGGAAGAATAAAAATTATACATACATTTCTCTTATTCAAAATATAACTGTCTTTCAAAATCCTAGTCGAGATTTTTATTATTCTTCAACAGACAAAAGCTTTAATTTATCATAAAAAAGTTTCATTCTTTTAAATTGACTTACACTGAGAAAAAAATTGCATCAAAAATTACTCAACTATACGTGGACAAATTCTTTCTTTTTTTCAATCTAAATTACTGAATATGAAATTACAAAAGTCAGCAAAATAATTACTGAATTGTTGACTTGTACATTGTGTAAAGAAAAGTTTAAACGTCACTGAGTCGTTTCTAAATTTTCATATAGCATTTTTTTATCCTTTGTTAAATTCAATAAAACAATTGTTAAAAAAAAAAAGAACTAAAAATGGTACTATGTATGTTACTTTTTGCTTAAGTTCTAAAAGATGTACATAATTATATCAGAACGTAAACACAAAAGATCATAGTTAAAATCGATCCTGTGATTGAACAATTTTATCTGAGTCTAATAATATCTAATCGGCACAACAGTATGTTGTGCAATTCGATATCGGTCAGCGACAAGATCCTCGGCCTGCTGATAAAAATATGGAACGAGGTGGTATACTCACCGATACACAGTCAGTCGATAATTCGTAGAGCCAGGCTCTAAGATCACCTTTGTTTTGCACACTCACACACGCTTCATTGAAAATCAATTCGTCATAAGTGCAATTTTCCGTCGACATGGCGGCACAAAATTTAATTCAGAAATCGTGTTCGAACTCGGATTGTTCGTTCAAGCTTGTCGAGTGGCACGCGGTGTGTATGTATAGGTCATCGAGAAAATGCTTGTTCTGAGGTGAAAGTACAGAGCAATGTGTTGTCGTTAGTGATCGCACGCACGACACCTTATCAAAAGTATGAAAAGAAGTCGCAGCCAAAGAAGGCCAATCATTTCATAACCAACTTTCTTTCTGTCTCACTTGGATTCAATTATGTTCTTCATTTTATAGATCTGAAAAAGATGTTTAATTAGCGAAATACAAACTCTAAAACACAACTTTCATGGAGCTAATATTATTGAAAAAGTTGACCCGGGTTATTCTTTAATACATTCTCTGACCTTTTGTTAATAATAACGCTCACTTGTCTCGAATGATCTTGCACTTCTATTCAATGTGTTACGTTCATGCTCAAAATTATGAGGTAAAATATGTGTCACCAAGAGTAGTCCGAGACTTTATGTAAACACCGTGACCTAGAACCATCTCAGCCAATAAGAATTAAAAAAAATTCTTTTTTATACGCGACTTTTCTTCCATTTGAATGTTATATCTCCATTTGCACAAATTATAACATCTCTTTCCATTGAAAGAACAAACACAAACAAAAATTCTTTCAAAGCGATACAAATATAGTAAAGTAATATTTGCGACCAACAATTTTATTCATTCATTTTTAATAAAACTGAGTATTAAATTAAACAAAAAAACAAAAAAACCGAGGAAAATTAAAACATTTCTTTTTTTTTTTTTCGTTGAACGAACATTTTATTCGTTTAGAAATTACAATTAGAATTGAATTCAGCATCAGGCTTGTTGTATCCATATATAGGCACTGTGAATTTTGCCGTCAAATATTTACTCGTAGGATTACATACGCGCAAACGCATATGACAATAGCAGAGGATTAAGTTGGTAGCTTTGGGCGAATGAATCAAACGCAACCCGATGGAGGGCGAGAACTGCGGGAACAAAGTAAAAGATACTCGCGGATACTTATACGTCTCGAGTGCAAGATCTACACGCTCGCGAGATAAAGAGCGTGACGATGAAATGAAGAAATGCACTCGTAAATCGATTTGTTTGCTCTTTCAATACCAGCATGAAGAAAAACCCGTGCTCTTCAGACGTGACCCGGTTCTCCCTCCCCCCCCCCCCCGCATCATTCAGCACGGAGCATTTACAAAAAAATGTTCTAACGATCCTCGACAGTTGTTCATGCGTCAAATAATTTAACGATGTCGAGTGGATTTCGTATTCCAGGCGTTGACTCGTCGTCCGCAGAGAATTGTTTGTCACGGACTCGCGTGAATGAGAAATTAAAATAATCAAATTGCAGCGAGATCGGCGTGTTTGATGTGTTCTCATCAGGCAGATTTTCGTTTCTATTTGTTGGCCATTGTTGCGTTAAAAGATACCGGGGATGTTGAGAATACAATGCCCGGCACAATTATCCTTGAGATTCCAACGGGTTCAGTGCAACGAACACGGTACAGCTTTTATTCCCATTAATTAGGAAACTTAATGTGAAACGCGCAGTTTTGTTCTTTCCTGTGTACACTCGAAACGGAATTCTTATATCAACCTCGCACTCGTTTTGCTAATTTTTCATGCAAAATGGCTATTTTATCTTTTGAAGTCTTTTAAGAGAAAAAAAAAAGAATTATGGTATTTTATCTTTTCACAGTATACTCACGAATCTGAACAAACAATTTTCCCTAATTTTTGAAGGACATCGAAATGTAAATTTAAACTTTTTACCATTATGTAACATTTTCATTATTAATAAAAGAATCATATCATTTCTTTCTTTTTGTTAATTAATTAAAAATGCCAAATTAAAAAATGCATTGGTCAAAATAAAAAATGCAACACTTTGTACATTATTTTTATGAAAAGCGTTGCCGTTTTTATATATATTTCGACAAGTGTAGTTTTCAACCAAATAATTTGACCAGAGTGGTATTGTTAAGGCGAGAGTGTGGTTCTAAAACATGATCGATAGTCAAAGTTGATTCGTATCTCTTTGCTTTTTCAATTAACTTGTATTATTTATTGTTATTCGCACCATTCAGTGACGCGATCGTTTAATTTTCGGCAATTGAGACTTCAATTCAAAGGGCTGCTTTCGCTTTGACAAAAACCGGTGAAACTCAAATCTATGTATCATCCATTTAAGAAAATCAATCCCATGAAACTGCAAAAGTACTCAATTTTCACATCAGTCTCAGTCTCAATTAAAAAAAAAAAAACAAACAAACAAACAATAAATTCTCTTTGAAAAAGGTTTAACCCTTTTTTTGCGCACAAAAAATGCATAACCGCATTAGTGGACAAAAATATTTATAGAATCGTTCGATTAAATTTCGTCTGGAACAAAATATATATAGCTTAACGAATCCGCAGTGTTGACAGTGGAAATCAGCTTGAAATATTCGCCGAGTTATTAACTGGTGTGTGCGTTTGACGGTCTGCGATTGGTTGCAGGCCGCGTGTTATCACGTAGGAGGGACGCCTGACAATGTAATTATTAACTGCGTTATAATTGCATTGCCGCACACAATAACTATCAATTATAGATCCCTGCCGAAATCATCGCCCAACCTATATATAACAAGCAGTTGCAACTGCTGCCCGAATGTAACTACACTGTCGAATCAACCAATCGTAATTGTTAAAGTAACTGCATTATGCATATACATTTATCTCTACTATATTGATTGTATTAGGATCGATATTAATTCAACTTTGGGTATGAAAACCATTCGCTTGATTGGCCTAGATCAATCTAAAGATAACAATTTTGTATTGTCTTTTTTTTTGTTTTGACTTATTCAAAATAAGCAACACAATTCTCAATTAAATGTATACGCATTACGTTCCTGTTAAGAATTAAGTTTTAGTAAGTTATATGAATTTCATCAGGTCGATACTCATTTGATTAAAAAGACGTGAATTAAGAAAAACATATCAACATTTGATTTTTGTCTGTGAAACCACAACCACCTTTGAAAATGATGAAAAATGAAATATCAGAGTCCAAAAGCACAAGAAAAAAGTTAGCGTGCAATTAGCGCTCTATCATGAAACAGAGAATGCAATTTAGCACTAGGGATTCTTTTATGTATGTTATACTTCAATTAGTGAATTCAACGGCATACCTTTCCAAGTTTGTACATAGAAGAATCATTACGTGTTCGTCGATTGAAATTTTGCTAACTTACGAAGTAATTAACTTCAAATCGACAAAGTTTGCCCGTGGCTGCAATTTTGCGTTACACTCTACTTTCTTACGAGTGAGACCAGCCTTGCGTTCGCCCAACTTGCACTAATCTCGACTTCACCCTCCTGCCCTACGCAATTTCTTGTCGCTCATAATGTCAAAACTGTTTCCACGCGACAACTTTGCTTCTTAAATGATGTCATTTGATAAGATTCGACTTTTCACTCCTAATCGCAATTACATTACCATTGTCAAAAGTTGAAGAATTAAAAAAAAAAAAAAGAATTGTAAACAGCAGCGGTCTCAAGAGATAAAAGAGTGTCGAGAAATAGACATTGTATGAACAAAAAAATGATGCGCAATTAAATAATGCACTCTTTTTTTTGAGAGAGAGAGAGGAAAAAAGTCTCTTCACTAATAACGTCGAATTCGATGAAAAAATTAGCATTCATGAAAAAAATGACTCTAGTGTAAAGCACACTTAGCAGTCAGAAAACTACGCGAGAAATCCCGGCAACGGTCTCGAGCGCGTAATGAATTCGTGCTCATTAACATATCAGTGTGCAAAGTAGGCGAGATAAAATGTGAACAAGCAATATTCATCGGTGATATTTCAGCTATCAATCGTGCCCATTAAAAAACTGATGTCGTTTACAAAGCGATGTCAATTTCAATATCATTAAAAAACACGACTTTTTTCAATTGAAAAAAAAAATGTCTTCGTCAAGGAGGGGAGCGAACTCATATTTTTGTCTTTTTATTCAACGAAATTTATTTCACAGAATGGAGAAATTCGACGCAATCAATTGGCATCAAGGAAGCTTTTCATGGAAGATACCCAACGATCAGCGGGGCGTCGCAGAGTCTACGTAATCGTCCAAGTTACAAAGTTCGCTCTTCTAATTACGATCACTATTCGCAAATTTACAAATCGACCCCCACGAGCGCCCGAGTGAGGTAAATATAGAAGAATTTCGTGAGACTCATCAAGACGAGATGGAAAATTCTTCACCCTGATGATTGTTTAGCATGTGTGCGTGTTACTACTATTTTGACGTTTGGGGCAGATGCTGGTGTGTGTGCCCAAATTTGCATACAACAGAATCAGCCTCTATTCCAGTCACCTTGGCTGAAAGGACTCTGATTGCGTGCAGCTGGCACACAGTACCTTGCTTGCCTCAATTAACGTACGTTCGTTGTGGTCAGGCTTGAAATGAAACTTCATTTCGAGCCCCGTCTGGGGAGGGGGAAGGGGGATAAAAAAGGAAAGATAAAAAATGTCCGAGCTGTGGAAAATTCGAATTTCGAGGATCCACACGCGCAGACTGTTATGCCATCTCTGCTGTATGCGTCTGCCCATTAATAACCAACACTTGCCGTGCACGCGCCCTTTAGAGCGTCATATTTGCCCGTTTAATCAATACATTACGAGAATTTAACACCACCAGACACAAATTGTTCCTACGCAAATATCTAAATCATCCTGGCTTAGTCGATGATTAGATGACTTCATAAACGCACGCTCGGAGAGTACACTCGCTGTACAACGATCTCAATTTATTTCAAAGGCGAAATTTCAAATATGAATTCCAGTCCAAATATTGCGAGAAGAAAAAGAAAAGACGAGAGGAGAGAAAGTCGTTGAATAATGAAAATTGAAAAATGAAATCGGTGACTGGTTTCATTTGTTAAAATCTTCTTGATTCAGTATATTGTGCAAAAGTTTAATAAAAACATTTTTCACATGAATGAACTAATCTATCAGGATTGTCGATGGTCTGTTTGTTTTTCTTTTCTATGTGAAAGTAACGAGTTTTTAACAGGGCTATATTTTTAAAGATAATGGAAACAAAAAATATAAAGTTTTTCCATTCTCGCAAAAAAAAAGTTGTTTTATTCTCCAACGAAATATTGGAGAATAATATTAAATAACGGACGTGCAATCGATAATATCGACATCTCAGTAGGCTAATGGGCGAGTCGTAAATGTTTATGGATCTGCAAGTTAGCCATCGTATATAAGAAACGGTTGAAGCAGCGAGACACAAACTATAATGCTTATTTGTTTGACAGAAGTTAAAATGTTTTCAGTTATTGTACTTACGAGCTTTTCAATTTAATTTCTTGGTAGCTTGCACAAAGGGTTTTTTATGAAACGTTCAGAATGAGAAGAGAACTTGCAGCTCCTGGGACTTTTACTTTTTAAAAAGTATCCAAATAATTGAAAAAGTTTCAATGTATTGCAATTTTACTGACTGTATAAAGTGACTTGATCCTGAATTATTTCAAATTAAAATTTGTCGAACGAACTTCTTTATTCGGTCCCTTACACTGAATTAGCGGTTTAAAATTACATGAACAATTTTCGCATCCCACACCCAGATCGAATTTCCCATCGAAAATTCTTTTCCAAAGTCCAGAAAAACTTTATACTTTTGTTATATATTTCATTCATCACGGGAAAACATTTTTCAAAAGTTACGTCAATGAAATTTAATATATCAATTTTAATATATCAAGTTTTGTTGAGCCATCGTTTTTCTTTTACTTAATTAATTTTAATGAGTAAGAAAAAAAACAAAATATAAACGACTAGACTTTCCAAATTGGCCATTACGTTTCTATTTTTATATATTTTTTTTCAAACAAACAACAAATGAATTCAACCAAATTTCAATATAAAAAGTTCTTCATTATTTTTTCAAGACCAGAAATGTTATATAAATCTAGAAAAAAACCTCATCGAGAATTTCGTTTGAAACCTTATGAAAAAGTTGATGAAACGATCCACAATCCAATCATTTTTTTTTTTTTTTTTTTTTTATAAAAATGGGAACCATTTTTTGAATAACAGGATATCATTTATTTTTTGTCTAAAGATGGGAATCTTGAAATGATTTTGCCGGACATGAATGTGTTATTTGAGGAAAAGGAATTAATGAGATGACACGGGCAACATGTCATTGATAATTCCGTTCGTATTGTAGCGGACCATAAAGCAAGCCACCAAATGGACCGACATATCGCACAAAGACAAAGGACCCATTCAATTACGATGGCACTTGGAGAATATAGATCCGCCATAATTCACCGCTGTAAATACATGATTTCAGTTGAATCACACGAAGCTGAGCTTGTGCGCACGCTTATATTACACATTTATAGGCACTTTTATAGAAGAGGCGAAATTACTCTCTTCATTGTGATAAGAACAGTATTAAATGTGCAACGAAAAAAGAAATCGATCGCGAATTATGCATAGACAATGATGGTTTACGATCGCAACCAGCTTAAGTATTAATAAATCCCTTATTTAATGTTCAAGCATTTTCATAATGAATTACTTTTCGATATGCCATAATTTCGTTCGCATTGTATACCTCAATACATATATAATATATTGTATTATTTGTCTAGATATTTTTCAATTTTTTCATCATCGATCATTATACATATTTGACGGGGTTCAATACCGTTTTTTTTTTTTTTGACTCATTCTGATTAATCTGTTTATACAGAAATAAACTAAGCAACTTGACTATTTATGTGAAAGAATTAATATAATTAAAATGACAAATTTTGAAATTAGTTTGAAAATAGAATGGCAACGAAGGTAAATTTACTTCAACAGTGAAGCTATTTTTTATTCGATTTCTTATTTCAAAAATAATTTCCATTAAAATTCAATTATGATAAATTATGAAAATGGGATGGACACATAAATAGAACTTCTTGTATGAATTTCTGGTTAATGTCAATAACACAATTTGAGCCGAATAGTAATTTTCTAGAAATAGTTTAACATTATCCGATGTCGGAAGAGGTTCCTGTTTCGAATAATTGAAACGAGAATTTGTCGTTCAAACATTTTTGACTTTCAATTAAAGTAAAAACTTTACAAGTTTTTTTGAATTGATTTGACTATTTATTATAAACAAATATTTGAATTTTACATTTGCTTGAATTTAATTAAAATAACTAAATTTCAATTGAAATAATTTTAGAATTCAGTAAATCATTTTTTATCGGATGATTTGAAGTAATTGAGTAATAATCAGTTAAATCTCGTAACAGCTTTTTGAAGTAGAAAAAAAACGTAATGAAGGAAACAACCAAGTTATTATTTTTCTGACTTGAAAGACAGATTATCCTATGGCATTATCTCTGATTCCATCAAATTCTTGGCTTGAACATTTGTAGCAGATCGTTTTTGTCCAAACCTCATCCTGGAATCAATGAAACACAGAGTCGTCATTACTTTTTTCTAATGAAAATCTGAGTCACTAATGAAAATAATCATCCATAAAATCAAATGTCCCCAAAATATAAATATCGTTGTCAGAGTAGAAATTCGATTTCGGTAAAATACTCAAAAGCATTATTACCGTTAAATTACCAACACTTATCGAGCTTCTTGGGTTCAAAGACAAATTTATTTTCTTTGAGATATAAAGCTCACCAGATGTCTCCAGATGGAACGGACAGCACTAACCAGCAAAAGAATTGAATTCCGTTGCCTTGTATACTCGACGACCAAACAGCTTTCATCTGTACCACCCTGTTATTCTTATCTATAATTCGTCTTTCTCTTATTTTTCTTCGTACTCTTTTCTATTTAGTTTTGACCATTTTTTAATATTATTTTTTTTCAAATTTTTTACTTTCAAACTGTCTAGTGTGAAACAAATTGGTGATTGCGAAATGACTCCCGGGGTGTTTGAGATAGTGTAGTGTGTTGTCAGAATTGTAACTACCCAAATAGAAATCAATCTGGGCTACCATGTTTTAAGGTTTGGCCCCCACATTGCTGACCATGATATGGTTGCCCGATTGGGACCTGGCGAGGTTGATGCATGATATCCTTATATGGGCTCAAGTTGGAATACCTAAGAAGTGCCGGACAAGGTTTCCACACGTAGGCCTTGTATAAAAATATACAAGGCTCACTTATGTGGTCCCAGTTAGGCGACAAAATGGAAACCTGAGATGGGCTCCAATTAAGATTAAACTTTTTTTTTTATTTAAATATAATTTAAAAAATGGTATCCTAACTTGGGCCTAGTCTGGCAACTTTGATTTGACCCCTAATTGTGGCGCGGACCAGAAACTGCGTCACATTTTATGCCGGGCCCTACCTTGGCACCTATGCCAGCGCTCAGAATAGCCAACTTGGGGCCCAACTCCAGCTCAGTTTAAATTTCTGCTTGGGTAAGAATCGGGGGATACGATCACGTCAACCTCCTAATACCAAAATCTTCGGAGGAAACTCAATCAATAATACGTCACTGTGTGTTACAAGTAATAAACCATACTCCATTCCAAGACATTAACGCCGGTTCAATTCCATTTGACATCTGATCAAATTTCCAAGGCTTTGAAAGGAGCCGCGGCGCGACACGTGTCTACATAGATTCAGATTTAATCAGGATTATTATTACATGAAGACGTTGAATGACAAGACGAGCTTTGGCAAATGAAATTTGGCCAGTGCTTTGACACGAGGGAGAGAATGATATTGTTTCCATTTAAAATCATATTGACACTTATTCTTGAAAACGAAATCTACAAATTAAAACATAAAAGACATAAGAACAATTTAATCCAAAAGATATGAAGATGAAACAGAGTTTTTTTCATCATTATATTTTCTACTTCGTCGAATCGCTAATTAGATCCGAATAACAAGTATTTTATTCAGTGAAAAATATTACAAAAAACTGTTTTACGTTCAACTTCATTGCTTTTTATTATAAAAATGAACAGAGCAGAAAAAAAATCTTTCAGAAGCTGTGTATTGTTTTTTATCTTCTTTGCAGTGATTAGAGAAACGTTGGAGTAATATCAGATCATATAAGAATGGGAAAATGAGTTGCGCCGGGGAGAAAAATGCTCCTTGGTCAAAGTCCACTAAGATCTTATGTAAGCTCAACAAATCGTGAACTCAGCGAAGGAAGTAATGTTATAAATGGCGAAAAGCAATGCCGGGCAAAGGAAATAAGAACTTAGCAAGAAACAAAAGCAACCTGCACACTCGCACTAAGAGATATGACCACGCTTCTCTGACTGTTAAGTACACCTACATTCATTCACAAATCACTGCACCATTAATTTTACTCTTTTTTTAATGCAGAAAAATTTGCGGTAACTTTTTTTTCGTTTTTTTTTTTGTTTTTTCAAAACTCAGTTGCCATTATTCAAAATAATTTCCACAGATCCGTAATCAAAATTTCATTTCATTTTATTTCAGATATGTTGACAATTGTGGGCTTCGTATTAGAACACTATTTGCACAATCTGTTGGTTCCACTTTTCGGCCGATTTTGTCAATGTAAACGTTGACCTCTGTATGCGGCGGTTGAATGTGTTTAAATATTCGTCTTCCTTCAATAAAATATTGTTTGTACGGCGTAGACCAAACACACGTCCAGCCGAATTTATGCGCTATTCGAGCGGTGTATCTGAATAATTAAAACAAAATTAGACAGTCGACACAATTTAACGATACAACAAATCTCCCCGGGCGGATGAAATTCAAGGCTCTCTGAGTTTTATTACACATTTCGGTTATCAATTTTCAATTGCATGTCAAACATCTCATCATTAAAATGAGAGGAACGAGTACCAAAAATATGAACCGCAATTTTGAACGCTTATTGAACAAATTTCATCCAACGAATCGAGTAACGACGTGAAAAATTATACTCGAAATAATGACGTTAATAATATGATGCAAAAAATTGTTCAACAGAATATGTCATTTTGCCTACGTGCTGGTACAATCAATACGAAATAAATCGTGGCCGCAATTTCGTGCACAACGCCAGCTCTCGCGGATTAGTTCCGAGGCGACACCCTTACGTTTGAATTTCGGATCGACCGCTACGTAACTGCACTCAAAAATTTTCGAAGCCCCATATTTTTGCCACAAATTTGGCTGCTCAGTGACGTAAGCATAGAACCTGATCAGATCTCTCGTCCGTTCGCAATCACAATTTCCAATGAATCTAAAAATGGTCAAACAAATTTGAGCAAATCATTTTCTCCTCCATGATAATAAATTCGGTATTTTTATTTGCAATTTTGATTCAAAAAGAATGTTCACAAATATTGAGGTTAATTTACTGTAAATCCTTATGAATGTCGTCAGAAGATAAGTAGGTATTAACCGCTACACCTGCGATGCTGCGATTCAAGGTTTCCGCGATCACAGTTGTTCCATCTCTTACGTGTTTATGCATAATATAAATCAAAGTGGGGGATGGCTTTCCGCTCAAACCAATGTTCACCATTGTCGGTTCGTACCTAAAGTATGTGGCGCGCATAAAGTTCATTACATTGTCGTAGTCACGAGGAATCGCAATTCTCACCGCAAAGGCTGGCGCTCGCTGAAACGCCATAAATATGTGTCCATTCAAAGTTTATCGATCGAATAACATTATCACACACGGAACTTAATGAACGCTAATTTTCTTAGGCACTTTTTTACAGAAACGATTAATTAACAAATTTTGTGCATTCTTCTAAATATAACATACTAGCAAAATAAGCTGCAACATTAAAAACAATATTTGTCCTGACAGAAAGTCTCGAATAAAATGTTGCCTAGAAACTTTTCAAATATAAAAAAAAATAAATAAAAAAATAGCAATTACATTTGAACAAATATTTTACAGACATTTCCGATTTACAGTATTTATTGAATTTGACGCTGCAAAAAAAATTTTAAAGACTTATGGATTTTTTTAATTCAATCAAATTAATTATATCTTCTCGACTAAAAACAAATATTCCAAGTATGTTATTATACAGAAATGCAAAATGTATATACAAATTCATTAAACATTATGATTATAATAACAAATTGTTTAAATAAATTTTGATAGTATTTAGATACAATTAATTATTTACTATATTAACTGTGGATTCATGAACACAACAATTATTGACTAATAACTATTCAATAATTAATGTATCACAAGATCATAAATTAATAAATATAAACATTATAAGCAATTATTGACATCTAAAATTATCAAAAACCAGATTTAAAAAAAAAACACGAAACATAATTTTTGTTAGTTCAACAATATTTCAATTTCTTTGTTGAATAAGCTTTTTCCACATGTGGGAAGATACTTTCATACACCATCATCATTTATAATTTTACCATTATAAACCAAATTCGAACTGAATATAGTATTAACCTCTGACTAAGCGTAACAATTCTCTTTGTTATGACGCAACAGATGCATAATTTTCAATATTATTTTACCATACTCAAAAACAAAATTGTTCCGGAGTGAATTTAACCCACTTTGGATGGACTTGCGTGTGTGCACAGAGGTGCACTTGTCACATGTCGGAACTTTCGTCGTGCGTAGAGCACGCAACAAAGTTTACAGCGGCGCAGCCTAAACGCGGAGTTCCAGTAGCGGCAGAATTCGTGAAAAATTGTAGCCATGTCTGTCGGGGATTTCGCACGTGGTATTACATTCCAAAATGAAATTCGCGAGCAACATTTTCTTGAGTTTCCCGCGAGGTGTCAGTCGAGAGAAACGAAAGCACGAAACTGATCTTACTCTTTTGTTTTTCAGCTCGTTTGTCGCTGTCTGGAATTTCCATTGCTTTCCGGCGTGTATCTGCAATCTGGAAACCGCTTCCGAGTACGAGGCCGGGTTTTGTACACAGAACTATTATTCAGCCAATAAATGCACAAGAGAAGTACAATAAAAAAAGTAAGAAAAGAAAAAGAGAACACTGCGACCGAGACTTTCTCGTGCTTCTCCTTATACGATTCATCGTTATTTCAAATCACCATCACTGAAAAATATTGACAGATTCGGCTAGTTTTTATTTCTTATTTCTTATTTTGCATACTTAATTTGCAAACTATTGAATTTCCTTTAACAAGTTATTGAATTGAAGATTATTTATCAGGTTCAAGTTTAAATCACGAATTGTTGCAGAACTGCATAATAATTTCAAAAAGCATTGGGTAAACGTTGTAAATGCAATGAACAAAATAACTCACAATTGGATACATTTATCAAATGATCATATAGTTTTTTGCCCGTGGCACTTTGCAATTACCTTTTCATGTTTTACGTTTGCTCTAACTTTTAATTTAATTGAAAATTCAAATTCCAACAATTAATGTTCGTTTATTATTCATTCATTACTCATTTAGCTGATCGAATATCTGGAATATTTTTTTTTAATTACAAAAAAATGATTCAACACTGAAAACACCTTTACCTTTTTCAAAAGTTTCCTAATGAAATAATTATTTTCAAAATTGAAATTCGCGAAATTCATGAAACCCACAGTACTCAGAAGCATAGAATACAACATTTATTTTCTTTTTATTTATCGTATTTCATAATGTTTGGTTTCGTTTGTAATACAAAAAAAGAAATAATCTTACAAATTCAATTTTTATATTATAAGTTAAATAAGACTTCACTGTTGAAAAAAATTGTTTTTCAAGCTTTTACTGTACATCAAAGAGCAATTACCAGAGTAATCAACAATACAAATGCTTATCGTAGTGAACAGCGATTTCGGCAAAAGTATATGGCGTTGGGAAAAAAAAGCATACAAATTTACAAGACTGCATTGTAATCCCGGCGGTAATGGAGACGCCTCGGATTCGCTGATACCGAATCGCTCTGCAAAGGCAAATATAACGCTGGAAACTTATTCATTCGATTCCTCTGGTGCATTTCACTCGGGCTTCTCTCGGCAAAGGTGTCAAAGGATTTACGACTTGGCGCGGTGCGCTGATTTCTCGCGCGATCGGTCGGGAGGACGAATAAAACGGAGGCAAAGAAGAAAGAACGAGCCCTGTCCGGGGTGCAGACTGCGCTAACCCTAGCGAGACCAGCGATAACTCAGCATCCTCCATTCATTCATAGCAGCTGCAAAGTGATACGGGCGGCGCACGTATCCTGACTGATTTATATGTCACCGAGTCATACATGCGCCCCCGTTTCTTTATTTTCGCCTCTCGCGCGTGCTTTATTTTCCTACTTTATTCCAATTGCGCGTCGTTTCCATTATATATCCCTGTGTATTCCATTATTTTTCGCTCGACAAGTGCGCCAAGATATTTCATTGGTCGCACTTGCACGTAAATCAATCACCGATCCTCGTCGACTAATATTTTGAATCACGTCTCCCATCACAAACCATGAAAACCATATCAAATTGCTCCTCACCTTATTCTTATACTTTTTTATATTTCCATGACACGTACAGTTGAATAAAAAATTGTGTTTCAACCGAACTACAAAATTTCAACTTTTTGTCATTTAATTATAAAGGTGTTTTCGTTTTGGATTCGGACAAAAATCAGTAACTATTGTGATTTTGTTCGACAGTTTCATACAACATGATGTGTTGAAATAATAAGGTTACACTATGAACAAAGTTAGTAAACTATTCAATGTGAAAAAATTGTCGAGTTTCTTATGTTAGATTGGCTATCATCTTTTTTCTTTTAGTTTGATCAAGTTCAAGTTATCAGTTTTTTGTTAAACTAATAATAAAGAAATGGTTATTTTAGGCAATAAACCGAAAGAACTTTTAAGATAAAAATACTCCACATTACTTTAGTGTTTTTTCAAACGAACGTCTTCTTAATTAAACTCCCCTTTTTTCCGCGTGGCATACGTCACGTAGCGGCAATCTCAACTAATCGCACATTTCGCAGACAACTTCACCTATACGAGGAACATCCGCGTGGCAAAAACAACTCAATTTGAGCAGATTGCCCTTCGCACATGCACGCTCGTCCCGTGTGAGTGGCGTTAAAAACAACACCCATTTTATTCTCATACAATTTTCATTGGTCCAATTTTATATACGCAAAACAAGATTCAGCGACCAACCCAAGTGGAAAAAGGTTGATTAATCTTTAAATTCATTCGGCGGAACGGAGTTTGTGAAACCCGCGAACGAACAAAAAGTGTGAGGTGAAAGGAAACAATGAAATCCCGAACCATTCGGTAAGAAAAAAAATTTATTTCACTTACAAAACTGTACTACTTTTCATATGACTAGGAAAGAGTTACTACAAATATATACAAATTGTTTTGTTCGACCGCGTCATACCGATTAGAAAACCACAACTCGTGTCAGATTACGTCTAAGTCCTTGGGCTAAAAGTTGCAGTTCCCCGGCCCTTCTCCTTTCTATGATGAAATTTCAGGGCTGTCCTTTGCATCTTCGTCCTTTTCGGCAATTTTTCGAACTTGCGCTAATTTTTGATGGTATCCGAGAGCCTCTTCGATTGAAACAGGACTTCGTTTGGGAGCTGATTTGGTCTCAGCTGGCAGACGCATCTCCATGTGATCCACTCCAGGCGGTTTGACCCCGACGTAATTCGCTGGTAACATCTCAGCTTCGGGATTAAGAGGGACCAAGGTCACAGCCTGTGGATCAGGCTGCCTTATTTTTTGGATAATTTTACCGGGATTGTACTCCAGATCTGGATTTATATCTTCATCGTCAAATGTGTCTCGATTGTTTGTTCTGAAGTAATAATCAAGATTGCTCGGTTCCGCGTAGATGAAAGAAGCTCGGTTGTCCTGATGGTCGGCTCGAACCAGAACCAACAAAGCAAATAGCGATGTGTACAACAGAAAACGGTTTGTCGGATTGATCATGATTTCTTTTTCTTACTATTGCTCGCAGTCAATGAAAAGTAACTGAATCGGCGACTAAGGATAGACAGGTCTTTTATATCGGCTATGCCCAGGTGAGCGACCAATAAGATGGACCGGCTACCTGACGGTGATGGAAAGCCGGGGTAGCTCGACCAAAACATTTCGGCAGGCTCGGGATTTCACGACGTCTGTCCCGAGGCCGAATTGCGTAGCATCCGAAAGAATGAACAATTGAGACGAGTCACTGAAAATTGTCCTCGCATGCTGATTAAAAAAAAAAGGCTTTTGTTCCGACGAAGTGAGAGGCCAGTTGGTAACTCCTAAATTGATGAAACTGCAAAAAAAGTTCTAATTGTAAGTTCAAGCAATGAATTTGTGTCAAGCAATGACTTTTGTTTGAAAACAAACATTCATGTCATGTGGAATATTTTTATCTTAAACATCTTCTACTGCCAAATATTGCATGACTTGTATGAATGCATCAATCCTTAATAAAACATGAGAATCCAAAATATGTGTTCGTTTATTCTTATTTTTGTATGTTCGTTTGTTAAAAATAATATAAGAATAATAAATCACATCCATTTCCTGTCCGATAAAAGAATTTTTGTTTTATTCAAAATAAATAATAAAATATAATTTATATTTTATAAAAGCCAATCTAAACTCTAATAAAAAATATCTGAAAATCTATTTATAACAAAAAAAAGGTTCGACAAAGGAATTTAGGTTTTATTAAATGAATTCATTTTGTTGATTTAATAATAAACAATAACATAACATAACATAACAACAACATAAAGAACACACGAAATTAAAATTTGTGCTTAAAGTTCATGAAGCAAAGATTAACAAAAATCTATTATTAATATATCTATCTGTTGACATGCAATAATTAAAAATTTGTTATAAAAACAGCAATAATAAGGTTTTATACTTGAAAACTACGAATGAATGTTTTTGACAATATTCTTTAAACATAACACAACCTACCATGTATCTTTACGCTTGAATTACAATTTTAATCTACATATAACACGAAAGAGTGCAATTTCACTAAAATTTTGTACAACATATTATACACTGAACGCTGTAAGAAACACGTCTATGATGTTGAAACCATTCACAGGAAGCATAATTTTATGCAGTATGAAATTGTTATCTACATAAATAAAGCATCTTGATTAAAATAAACGGTTAACCAATTATGCTATAAACAGAATATTCTATGGATGAATCACATAAAAGGACAGAATTACAAAATATTCATATTTCATACCAGTATAACTTTTATAAAAGTATGACATTTTATGAAACAGAAACCAATAAACTTTATATGCATTTGAATCGTTACTAAATTATGAATTTTAAAATGTATTTGGTCTGTTTGTACTCTAAAAACTCTACTCACCGAAAACTAATAAAAACGTATGTTTATCTATCACTATCTGCACAATATATGCGAAATTTTTTCTATGATTAAAAAAACGGAAGGCGGAATGCTGTTCGCAATGATGCAAAAACCCTTATGCTGAAAACTCCTTAGAGGCTACCATTGTGTTTTAATTTTCATGAAACAATTTCTGAAAACTGAAGTATTAGAGAGTTTTATTATTAGATTTTTTTTAAATAATGACTTTTATTGGCTTTTGTACAAATAAATATGATCTAAATATTAGTGAACTTGAAAATTGTGAAAGAAAATTGACTGTTAAATTTGATAATCAACATTCACATGCTCAAAAATATGGAAATATTTTTTTTCATAATTTTAATACGAAATTGATATATATTTTTTTTTTTTTTCAAATGTGTCTTCATATTTTTTTTACACTGTGAAAGTGCTATGGAAGGTGGTCTCTATATATGAAGCATGTAGTACGAACGAATGATCGAAATAACTAATGAAGCGTACATGCGCAGGAAAGCGAGTACCGGTGCTCATATTTTCATGGCACATTTCTTATGTATGCGCGATGCATGCGCGGCATTATTAGGTAATAAATCATTCATTACAGTTGTAATTGATCGCCCGGAGTATAATGAAACTTCTAATGATAAAAATATTATCGCCGCTGTAACCCGATGTCGAACTCAGCAAGTACGGAATTCACGCTAATTGATTTAAAGCGCCAAACAATCCGTTGAACAATTAATTACAAGTGTAATTTGTTGGAACGAATCGGTGTGCGATGTAACCGGAGAATCGTTATATGGAAATGAAGGAGTACAGCAACGCTTTGGGCAGACGCCGAATGAGTTTTTTGTTTTTTTTTCATGACAATAAAAAAAAAAAAAAACTGCTCACGAGAAATTAATTCACAACAAACACAATTTTATTAATCGAATCGAATGATCCAGTTTGTTAGATTATAATGCCTACAATTATTCAATCTGTAATTCGTTTTTATGTGTTCAGTGATACATAATATTATAAAAGCAAAAGTCAAAGAAATAAAAATGAACAACTGTAATTTATTGCGAGATAAAGGTTGAATTTTAAATAATAAAAGAAAGCGAAACAATCAAAAATATTATAACTCGAAATACCACAAGTCTTCAAGTGCAGGTATGAATTCTGAGCCGACACCCAAGGGATATTGACTTGATTGCTCGAATCTGGCCAAGCGTCCAATAATTTGGCAATCGGTTGTAAAAAATGTGCTAAGCCGAATCGCTGGGTCAGCAGAGGCCAAGTGTTTCCTATCGACTAACCGTCGAACATCAATCACAGCCGAGTCGGTGGGGCACCGTCCGCAATATGATTTCGACAACGCTAGTGGGTCAGCACTGTCAATGACGCCCCGTGTACTTGACTATCCGTTACCAAGCGTAAAACTGTCACATATTCAGGGACTCTGTTTTCTGTATATAAACCATACTCTTACATGATCCAAGCACAGTTCACACAGATTCAACAGTCAATTCAAGTCGATCGGTCAGCTTCACTTCAATCCCTCACAAATTACAACCTCAAACTGTTTAAAACACCGTTTCCATTTTTTTTGCAAACCAATATTCTCGTTAATCAATGCGGGCCAAGATGAGCGTTCTCAAGTTAGTGATTTTGGCCGTAGCAGTTTGCTTTGGAGATGGCAAGAAGGTTGAGAGCATGGTGGTGTCCGAGATGAGGATGTCTGATCTGGAGACGTCAGCCACTGGTTACGCATACGCCCAGCAGCAGGGATTCCCTGCGTCTTACATCAGCTACACAAACCATGGTGGACAAAAGTTGTACCAACCACCGAAGACCGTGGTCTACGGGGTTCCACCTGTTGCTCTGCCAGGGATCCCTCAGCGCCAGTTCGACGGCCTGTACCCAAATTTGAACCCTCTGATCTATGCGCCGCAAGCGTTGCCCGTTGCGGAGCGGTCGATTCCTTTTGTGGTGAAACATCCGATCAGTCACCAGAATTACAAAGTGGACAGCTCGGACGAGGATCAGGGCCACATAGAGCTGGAAGAATTTCGGGCTGCTGATAAGTGGAGGCCGAGTGTTGGCCATGCTGGTCACGACGACGCTTATGTAAACGATGCCGGGCAAACTTATGACGCCGCAAAATATTCCGCGCACGGAGCTAACGGCGAGAAGGGGTATGAGAAACATAACGAGTTCGACGATGCTGAGAAGGGAGACCATTTTGAGGATCATCATAAAGGTAATAAGTATTCTCGTTGATGCCGAAACGTCTGACGCATTCGGACGTTTTGGTATTTTTTATTAATTTTTTTTTTCAGCCCTTAATAACCTCGACCCTTACAACGTTATCATGGAGGGATAAAAACGATACATTTCGTTTTATTGAAATCGAAATGAGCTATAAATAGTTCCGATTTGTTGTATGGATTGAGCATTAAAATTGATTTTGATCTACATTTTTTGGCTGAATTGTTATTTATTGTTTTTGGGATAATTATTGCCCGATACAATCTACGATGATTTCATTACTATGCTGGTTATTTTTTCAAAAAAGGAAAATATTTCAAATCAAAATTCAACTCGATGGAACATATGAAATATAAATTACTTCAATGATTAATTGAAGCATCTATTTTGATGGAAAATTTGATATAAATTTAACGACGAAAATTCGTCGTTTGCTGAAATAATCATTAGATCAACGCGTAAAAAAAAACGTTCAAAAAAATGCAGAATTATTAGTCAGTACTTAACAATACATTTGTGGAATTATTATTCTAACTGTAGAAATATTCTCCTGTCAGAGACTATCCGCGTCATTTTAAAATATCAACCAGCAAAATGTAAATTGTGAGGAAAAACTTGGAGAAAAACCACTTTGCCAATAAAAAGGTTTCGACCATCCAATAAAAACAAAATACTACAAACGACTGTTTGAATAATAAAAGTTAAAAAAATATATCCGCAATGTCGATATCAATAACTTTACAATGAATTATTACCGAGCCAAACCAATTGGTACATTTCAGTTAAATTGCGATTTGATAGTACGTTAAATAAAAAACAAAAAAAAAGAAAAAAAAAAACGTACAAAACAAAGACACGTGAAATAACAAGAAAAAACGCTGTCAATGCACGTTGTATAAAAAAAAAGGAACAAAGGGTTATTATAGGTGCGCGATTGAAAAGGCAACAACAGCATTGTTGCGTATTAATCAAATGACAGATAAAACGATTTGCATTGCAGGGCACTATGGCAACGAAGGCGGACACAAAAAAGCTCATGGTGAAACTGCGACGCATTATGCCGAGCATGGAGAAGAAGAAAAAGGCACGAAGGGCGAAAATTACGGACAAACCAAGTACCACAAGAAAGGCCACAAAACCAGCGGTTTTCATAACGTTTACCACAAGGACGAGTACAAAAAGGACACCGATTTCTATGACGAGAAACACGACAGCGGCAACTACGAAAAGTACGGCTCTAATGACGAGCACCACCGAAACGCCGAGGGAAAGTACGAAAAAGGACTGCGACACGATTCGGCCTATGACCATGGACATCATGCGAGCGAGGGAGGCACTGACAAAGGCCACTACCACAAACACCATCAGGGCCACAATCATCAAAAGGGCGACGACAGCTACTACAGAAAAGAGGCCGATTTCGACAAAGATGGCGGAAAGGAATACAAAAAAAACTTTGGGAACAAATATGGATATTCCAAGTAGACTCAAAAATTGATTTGAAAAAAAAAAGAAATTGAAAAGAAATAAATAATTTGATAAGAAAGTGAGGCGAATGTTAATGCACTCTTGGGAAAAAAAATTTTGGCAGCAAGATTTTGGTCAATCTTGATTCAATATGCAAATCTTGACTTACGATTCTAAAAGTTAGCTTGTGTTGGCATGTCATTTTGAAACACTAATTATTATTTTTGTCTTTTTTGTTTTATTTTAATAAATCAATTATTTCAGATGTTTTTTATACGACTGAAAATTTCTAATGTCAACATCATGTTTGCTGCCAGAGTTTTATCTCGGTTTTCCCTTTTTTTAAAAAAAAAGAGATTTTTGATCTTAAGTTTGATACTATGAATTAGTTATTGTAAAGTAATGAGTTATTGTATGGAACTACCGAATAGTAACGTTTACTGGGTAATTCAATTGAGTAATTGCGAAACTCCCATCCAGTGTTCTGTATGTATATGTATCCGAAACTTCAGAAAGCCTGGGAGAAGTTATTGTTGTCTTTTTTTATTGTTATAATTAAATCGATTAGATAGGAATTTTGAGTTTATTCCAGTTTAGAATTTTAAAACAAAAAAGGAATTAAATGTTTCACTTGTTAATAAAATATATATTGTTGAAATTTCATTACTGAAATAAACTGCATTATTTTTAATTTATCTTGTGCTAATTAACAAACTTGACTTGTGGAAATTGAAAACTCTATAAACAGTATAATCACTCTCAAAATTATTCAAATATTCATTGTTTTCAGCTTTTCATCTTTAAAACCTGGTTTCACGCAATTTATTTTAAATTCTTCCCTTCGACGGGATAAATTTTCTGACCAATTGTTGAATTCATGGAAATTATTTTTCATTCATTATAATTATATTACCCTTAAAAACTAAATAAATGTTTAAATTAAACTGTTTCTTATTGTTTGAGAATGCAAAAAGAGCGTTTATTGCATCAAAACAATTGTATCACGTTTAAATTCAAATATTAATTATTGCGGGTGTAATAAACGTCTGTTTTTATGAAACCTAAATTCATTATCTTTATAATCACGTCAACGTGGATAATTTATTCGATCAGCAATTGTTTAATGCAATCTAACTTTCTGGCGTTTTCACAAACTATAAGTACATACGTGTTCATGTAATATAGTTACTTTGGAAACTTTGATGGGATAGACTTCGTTGCGATTAAATGTTCTAATACAACAGCTGCGCTATTAAATAATCATAAATACGTTTAATGATCGCATCGAAAATTAATCGATCGATTTTCCATCAAGTGAACTGATTTATGAAATTAGTTGCCTCGCCTTGCAAAAGCCGTTAATCAAAATGTTTTTACAACTTCTGAATTTAAACATGAAAAACATATAATGCAGTAACAGTATACAATTTTTTGTTTTCAAATATGTAAACACTACGGGGTGTGGAATATTTTGCAGTAATATATTTTATCAGAACAGCAATTAATTAAACAAAAATACAGACATCCGAACTTGCACTTTGTAATTTCATGGCAGAATGACCCTCGGATCTTCTATACAGAATTACTTTATAACGGGCTAAAGATGAAACGCAGGTTTGTTTCCTCCCCATTGTAAATGCTGCTTATTTAACAATTGTATACACTTTGGTGACAAAATGGATCTCGCGGCCTCGTTAACTATTGAACTCTGGAAACAATGAAGTTACGCTAAAATTTGAATAGCATTAGAATAAAAGAGGTTGCTGAGGTCTTGTGAGGCAAGCTGATTGCCGTTTGTCGAAATAATTATTCAAATCCTCTTTCGCACAGGATGCAAGTATAAAAGCAAGCGCGATGGCAAACGACGCGATTCTTCGGCGCGATCTTCTCCCGCTGGTGAATATGAACGCTGTGGTTTGCGCGGTAACCATTGTTTATTGCGTGCACGGGGTTCAGGTTCGCGATGCGCAATCGGAACGCATTTGGTCCAACAGGGCGGATCTGCATAAATCAGCATCGGATTACGAAATCAGCGATGCCGAAAACTTGGCGCATTCTTCAGCCCTCGGAAGATACAGCCCAAACTTTCGCAACTCGAGATTAAATCTGCTTGGAAGGCGCGCACCCGATTTCCACCCTGCGATAAATTCTCGTCTTAATAAAGGTAATGCGAATTCAAATGAATAGTTAAGCCCAAGTTTGCGCGATTTTAATAAATACAACTTATTCAACTTTTATACAACATAAGAAGCTCTGAAATATAATAAGACAGTCGAGGATTCTCTCTTTTCTATCCCTTATGATAGTATTATGTTTTTTCTTTCTTTCCCTTTTTGTAATTTATATTTTGGATGTACCTCGAGATTTTTCTATAAAATGTCTCAACACGTAGTCCAGAGCTCATATCTCGTGAAGAAGTCCAAAAATTATATGTCTTATTACTTAAAATGAAATTTCGTTTGGTTCGCTGGCTAAGCATACGTATAGTGACCGCACACAATACTCGAGCCACATAACTCAGGAGCGTTTAATGTTATAGAAAAGTTACAGCGCGTCACACTGTCCGTACGTGTGCAATTCCCTCCGTCTAACATGCACTCGAAAAAATAATACCACGGGATTAAACGAGACCGAGTCCTGTGAAAATAATTTATGTCGAACGAGCATGTTGTACATTATTGTGATAATTTCGGCAGCTAAAGTGCACAATATTATTTATCACCAGAATTTGCTAACTGCTGCTTTCTTCATATGAGTAATTAGTCAATGTACACGTCAGTCAAAACAATAAACATTATTTTTACAAATCATTTCGTCCTGTCTGATATTTAATGATGTTATATTTGAAAAAACAGAACAAAAAGTCGAACAAAAAAGATGACAAACTTTTATGGCTTCGTATTAATATTTCAGGTCCAATCAACTTTGAAAGATTAATCCCAATCGACAGCTCTGACTTGGACATAAGCCACAATTACGATCCCGAGGATAACGTTGTGAATTTCCCGAAAGGTCTCTCGCGCGCTTCTCTCGACTTTAGCCGAGGTAACAGCGAGCTCGAAAGCATCAGCAGCTCTCTGAATTCCTTCGACTCGGACGAGCTTGTCGATGACAACGAGACGAATTTCGCCAAGATCAAATACGACGCGTCCAGCGAAAAAAAAGCCACAAGCGGATTCAAGAAATCCGATACTTTTGACAAAGGGTCAAAGGTCAGAGGTGAAGTGGCAAGTCAGAAATCTCGTGATCAACTGTCCTCGGGGATCGACGAGGTTGCCGAAAAAGAGGACAGTGATTTTGCAAAAAGCAGCGCCGCGGTCAAAGGTCAGAGGTCATCGGATGAGGGACAAAAGGAGTCGCGGAGAAAAGGCCACGAGACGAGCGGTTTCCACAACGTGTACAAGAAGGACGAGTACAAGAAGGACACGACTTTTTACGACGACGAGCACGTGAGCCACCACGAGGAGTCGAGCAATTCGGAGCAAAGTGGTCATGAGAAGGAGACGTCGCAGCAGAAGAAAAGGGCCGAGTTGGACGCGAGCTTTCACCACGAACGTCGCGACGGTGGCGAGTTCTTCACCAACGGCCACCAGTACGGGTCGGCGAGGGGTCACGAGCTGGAAGGGGGCCAGAGCAAGACCTACGAGGATTCCAAGCAAGCCAGTCAAAGGGAATCGCACGAATCAAGATCAAAATGAAACACGTACTGTTATATCGATTTTGCCTCTTTTTTTTTCACTAGCGCATTCCTAACCGGAAGGGCGCAAGAATTTTAATCAAAAGGAAACGAAAAACGTTGTCGGGTTTTACATTAGTCTGCTGCGCTGCGAGAAGTATTTTTAAATTGCATTCTACTATGTCAATTGTCGGGCGGCGATCCTTCGCGTTTGTTTCCCGTTATTGTTATTTATTTATATCAAATTGATTGTCGTTGCGATGGAAAACTTGGTGTGTTGAATGAAAAAAAAAAAAAGAAAAGGGTAAAACAGCGGTGAAAATAAAAAGGTCAGATAAAGAAGAGAGAGAAAAAAAAGAGGCACAGATGAAGCCTCTTGCCGACTAATTGCAAAAAGGCATTGGCAATAACAACGACCATTACAACAAAGACAACATGTTTTGCGTGTTTCCTTGCAATTTTGCGGTATCCGCGGACCGTTTTCGATTTCTCGTTAGCTTTCACGGCTTTTTGCCCATGTTGCTGCACGACTGGATCCCGCGCGCACAGATAGAGCCTCGCGATTTGACGGCGAAACATTTGTCGTGACTGTGATATTTCGGCGGTGCAACGTCGGCGTATATAATTCGACCGTTGCACGCATAAAGGAACAGCCCGAACGAACGACAATAAACTGTCGCGTGCAAGCGACGAAATGGTTCGCTGGGCAATGAAATGCACATCCCATGCAAATGCATCGTACCGATCTGTTTGCCGCGATGTCCGTCCCAGATGCAAATTTGAGTTAATGGCGACACTTTTGCTGAAACGCGAGTAAATCAAACGGTGATAACTTGTATCCATTTTTTATATCCCCGCAAAAAAAGAAACATTACTGCACAAATGTACCCATTTGCTTCCATAGATGCAAAATACAAATCAATTTTTTAATTATCATTTCATTAGTTTGACCTTTGAACAGCATCTAAGTGTTAATTAATTAAAAGTGGACTTCAATTTGATCAGGTCTTATTTATTTCTACGATTAGTTGAACAACAAAAAAAAAAATGTCAGAGGTTTAAAAGAACATTGTCTTTAGTGTCTTGTTAGTTCGTGATATGAAACTCAAGTTCGAACAGGACGTCGCTTTTTGTTGACAAAACGTCTATCGGCTGCACGGGGCTAACCCAAAAACTGATCCTAATTTGAGAGTCGATCAGACAGAACTAATTGAAGGTCACTGACGACCAGACACTTTGTGATGCAATTTTCATGACTTTTTTTTCCACCAACTGTTGAAATCAAAGATTTGGAAATTTCCAATCGCAGCTCCAAACTGTGTGCGATGATTATTTTCACTTTTTTTCAAAAACAATTTAACTGCAATAATAACGATTCAATTTCTTTGTGACACTGTACAAAAAACTTGTCTCGTTATGTATTTGTAATGTAATGACTCTTTTCGATTCATTACACCAATGTTGAAAAAGTTGTTTATTTTTTATTTGAATTTGGTTCAAATTATTTCATACAAACTAATTACAATAACATAATTACGTAACTGAGTAAATTAACAATAATTTCACATGTGAAAAAGAATTTCACGAAAAACTCGAACTGAACAGAATGCAATTTACTTCCACCCTGTAAAATTCATTGAACTTTTTTATGCTGATATAAATATTAGTAACTTAATTAATTTCGAAACAAAAGTTCCGAGGCAACGTCAATTATAATACTCACAATTCTACATTTCAAACATCTAACGTTTTCTTAACATTTTTTATTATGATAAATTCAATTTGATCAATGTCACCTAACTAACTAGATTAATTATAAAGACTAATCCAAATGATCCACTCCACCGGAGCGAGACTCCATGATCAATCGAAAGACTGAATTTTCGGCTTCAGCTGTGGCAACTGCTTTGCGAAATGCCCAATTGTGATCGCGACCGTCGTTGACAATTCGATAAGGAGAGAAACAAAAGAACGAAAGTGTAATCACTTTCGAAAGAGTAGAGGGTACTACCTTAGTGCCGAGTTTAAGTATATAAAGCAAAACAATCGGCTGTAAGTTGTCAGTAGGTAGGACAACAGTATTAGGATCAACGTTTCTAGCAGCTTGAGACCTTTTGAACAGTCGAACATGGGGCAGAGTGAGTTGAGACTCGGTCTCGCGTTATGCATCCTCCTGGCAGTGATTTCGGTAGCTTCGGCCCGAGCAAAATGGGACTTGGAAACTGCTGCGAGTCACCACCACCATGAGGAGCACGGCGAGCACGGTGGCGGACACCATCATGATGAGCACCATCATCACGAGCACGGCGAGAAGGGCGAGAAAGGCCACCACAAAAAGCATCACCATCACAAGGGCGACCACGGCGACCACTCGAAGGAGCACCACGAAGGACACCACGACGAACATGGTGGACACCACAAGAAACACCATGACGAGCACGATGAGTATGGGGAACACCATGAACACGAGAAGGGTCACAAGGGGGAAAAGCACGGACACAAAAAGGGCCACAAAAAGGGCGAGAAGACCCACGGGTACCACAAAAAGGCCCACAAGGACGAGTTCCACAAGGAGCACAAGTTCTATGACGACCACCACAAGGGCGGCCACCATGAGAAACACGGCGACCACCATGAGCACCATGGAGAAAAGGAGGGCCATCACAAGAAGGGCGGCCATCACCATTCCGGCCACCACGAGGATCATCATGGCAAGAAGGGACACCATGACAAGGGACACCATGACGAGGACCACAAGGGATGGCACGGCAAACACGGCCATGACAAACACCACCACCACCATGAAGAACATGGCAAGAAGGGACACCATCATCATGGAAAGAAACATGGATACAAGAAGGGTCACCACTGAGAAGGCATTTTCGCTTCGAACAATTAATGGGGTCCTTTTTGTACCGTTGTCGATTTTTTGTTATGTCAGGCTACTGGTTCTGTTGACTAATTTTAAGAAAGCGAAATTCTGTTCAGTGGATTTGTTACTTTGTCAATTTCCTTTCATCGTTTTTATTCTGTTTTAATTAATTCATTAATTGTAAGTTCGTGTGTATGTGTTTATGTACCTACAGGTTTAATAAAAAAAAGATTACAAATTGAAACATGATTTAATTTATTGAAATATATTTGAACGTTCATTTTTGTTTGACGGTAAGATAAGTTGAGAAAATACTTTCAAATTATTGGAAATATAATTTAATTAAAAACAATTCTTGTTTATTGATTGTCTTGAAAATTGGAATGAAAAGTCAACGTCAACGAGAACAAGTCGTTTAACTTCCATCAGTTGAAAACTGCGTTCATTCAACAAGGCACTGTTTTATTTTCATACTTTTATTCCACCGGAGGTTGGTTTTAATGAAAAGAATAATGAGCATCCGATAATTTTAATAATGAACTGTTGCATACAAAAAATAAATTGTAAATATTTATATTTTTATAATCGTTGCTGGTCTGCAAAAAAAGGGAAACAAAAATACAAGTTGTCAATAAATAATATTGATTGTACGAAAAAGTAATTTCATATTTTTAATTGAATCATCTATTGATTCGTTATTGCTCAATACAATTTTAAGTACAATTTACGAGACTAAACAATAACCGTTGATTAAAATCATTCGAATTTCAGACAATGCCTAGCGTGTTGCAAAAAGGAATGAATTATTTTAATTAATTAACCGTTCACTAAGTGCATACCCTGAGTTTGCGAACATAAAAGAAAAAAATATAATCCTGATTTTTGTTTTCAACTGGAGTTGGTTTTTATACAAAGTTTTCTTTTAAAGCCGGTTTCACATAAATAAGAATATTACCGTTAGTAATATTTTTCAAGAAAAAAATATCCATTTTATTAATATTAAATATTCATTGAATGGTAATAATTTATCAAAAATGTGTCGAGTTATGTACAAAATTATGCATCGATCTCTTCAAAACTTTGTCCTAGACGAGTGTTCAATTTTTTTTTTTTTTTATTTCATCTCAGTTATTTCTAACAAGAAACTTGAGCGATAACAAAAGTTTGATTTGCAACGCTCAGCAAAATTTGGCAAAAATCGTAACAGAGTTAAGTAACGATACATTTTCCACATAATTCAGTGACTTAATTTTTTAGATCAAACAAAAACGCGACTCTGCTATTGTTACTCACACTTCCATCGACCACTTTCCTTCGACCAGAGGGAAAAAAGTTAGTGAAAACAATTTGACCCAAAGTTATGCAACGAAAATCGTATACAATAAAGTCCAGATAAATATTTGACCCAAGCGTACATACACTAGGAGCTCTAACGCGTCATCTAAAATTTATTCAATGCATTCCTCACTGCAAACACCTCAGTCTATTTGATCTACGTTCAAAAATGCAGGCCGGAATATGTGCTTCTTAGAAAAGTTGTTCACGGATTTTGTGTATCGCTCAACGTGATGTCGACGGCGCACAATTTTACCAAAAAATCGAGCCGCTTTATATAATGTGACTTAATTTTCATTACACAATGGGGCTTGCGCAATGCGAGGAGGCCCGTTGAATTTAAAGCAAACGTGAAAGCATGAAATGCAGAAAACAGTGCTCTGCAGAGTTATAAAAAGCGTCTAAATCTCGCTTCATAATGCAAGATCTCGTGAGATAAAAGTGAGTGGCCCCGCCGTTCGACGTCGTACCGTTTCTTACCTTAACAGCGGAGCCACTTCTCAGCTCCACTGAGCTCGAAACGTTATTGGTATAAATAATAGACACGCTGATTTTTAATACTACATTTCCGGATAAGTCGTCGAGAAAGACGCTCAGAAGCTTCTTGCAAGTAGTAAGCGTTAGGCTGCTTTGTGCCCAGGATGTTTGCGCTAAGAGGTGCTCAGCTGCTGCTGCTGCTAGGTCTCACAGTGGCACTGGTCTCGGCAAGACCAGACCATGGTCACCATCACGAGGAAGGCCATGGGGACGAGAGCCACGAGGATCACCATCATGAGCATGGCGACAAAGGTCACAAGGGCTACGAGGGCCATCATGAGCACGATAAAGGTGTGACAAATTTAATTTAATTTTTGCAACATTAAATAGAACATTTTAATTCAAAGATTAAAGTTTTAATACTTGACGGTCCGAGAATATCGACAACCTTAAAAATCCAAAGCGAAAGATCTTCCCCAAGAAAGAATTTCAAGAAAGCATTTTTCGATGTAGTTTTCATGAACAACTTGTTAAAATATTAAATCACTCGTTTTTGCAACAAATAAAAAATCTCCCGTCTTGATCTTCTAAGATGAACAATGTGGTTTTTAACAATTTAAATAATGAGAAAATGATCTTCATCGTAAATTTATAAAACTGACAAGTTTTAAAAAGATTCACTGAAAATTACTCGTTTATATAAAATTTGAATGTTGAAAAACAAACGATTTTTCGCCTCGAAATTTAATGTGTTAAGTTAACATTTAAGGAACATTTTAAAAGATTAAAAATTAATTCGTTATTCAAGAAAAATTAATTATTAAAATTTATTTAATATGATTTATTAAAATCTTATTAATAAATATGTAATTGTTTCTATGAATAACAAAAGTTCAAGCGTGCAAAAATTTCCGAAATCAAAGTATTTTGTTCATAACCGTTATATTAATATATTTTTAACAATCCATCTGTCAATATAAGTATAAAAATCGCTATTTCCTACTCTTATTTTTTGTTTTGTTTTTTTTATTTTCTCTTAATTAACACTGAGGGACACTTTAACCATACATGTTTTTCTATACCTTCATTCACATAGTATTTTTTCCAATAAATTCTGTTTTCAGTATTAATTATTTTTCAATAATTTAAATTTGTATCAAAATAAAAAGGTACTAATCCTAATTATTTTCATTTATCTAGAAATTAATTGTAAAAGCGATATATCTGAAATATCATAAAATGTTGTTCAAAATGTTGTTTTTTAAACATTTTCAATTGAATATTTTTTCATTAAGTTTCATATTTCAAATCTAAATAAGTAAAATAAAACGTTTAAGTTTAATTTTGTTGAATTCAAAAGGTGAGAAGGGCCATCATGACAAGGACCATCACCATCATCATTACGATGAGGAAGGCGGCCACAAGAAACACCATCACCACGACGATGGCTACCACCATGAACACCACAAAGGAGAAAAAGGAGAAAAGGGTCACAAGTTCCACGAGAAGGGACACTTTGGCAAAGGTTTGTCAGAATCTTATATCCAAATCAGATTTACTTTTGAAAGTTTTGAATTCATTTGTATTAATTTTATACTACAGGTCACAGTACCAAAGGTCACCATGAAGTGAAAAAGTTAGACGAGTTCAAAAAGGATAAAGAATTCTTCGACGAGCACCATGACCATGGACATCACGAGGACCATGGTGGTCACCATCATGAGCATGAACATAAGAAGGGTGGCCATCATAAGAAAGGTCATCATCATAAGGGTCACCACGAGGGACACCATGGAAAGAAGGGTCATCATGAAAAAGGTCAGTAATAAATTTTTTATTGCAAAAATGGACTTTTCTTTTCAATTTGTAAAAATAAAAATAAACATTCAACGATAATTTATTAAAACTTAAGCTAATTTTATTGAACTTATTTGTTTGAACTTATGATTAAAAATTGATTACAGGTCATCATCATCATGATCATAAAGGCCATCATGAAGAGGGAGGTCACGATGACCATCATCATCATCATCATGAGCATGGCAAAAAGGGAGGACATGAAGACCACAAACACTGGCACTTCAAAAAAGGACATTGAGTCAATGTTTGACCAGACTGTTATATTCTTGTTATCATCGTTCACCTTATCACCTGTCATCTTTTCATAAGTTGTTGTTATTTTGTGTTAAGAACTGTAGAACGAATGACAAGTACTTTACTGTTATTAAAGAAAAAGAAACAAAAAAAGTGAGAAAGAAGACAGTTTTCATTAATTTAATGAATGCAAAATTTGACCGACAGTCAACTAGAATTGTAAAAACGGTTTTCTTAAGTGAAGTAAAAATAAACTCGTTGAAGTTCCTTAGTCCGAAAGTATTTTAATCTTCAACTAAGAAGTATAGGCACGTAGTTATTAAAATCTTGTCTAATAATAGAAAACTCGATAACGCCACTGCAGACTAACTTTCATTTTAATCTAAATTAATGTAAATTTAATTTGATTTCAATTACAAAGTTTCAAATTTGCCGACTTTCATGTTGTCATATTGGGTCGACAATCTTTCTGAATTGCACTCATTTTTGAAATAGTCTCAACTTTCCGAAGCTCTGTCAACTATTAATACATCAAATTAATCCAGCTCAAAAACAACAATTCCCATTTCTCAATCACAAAATTATAATCAGTAGTAATTTCGCTTTAAAATTAATGACAATTAAATTACCCCTTTACTTTTGAAAATGTCGAAATATTGGAAGAAAAGTTGAGGAAATATTTATAAGCAGGTCTATCATCTAATTTTTTGTCATCTAAAATGTGCTGGTCATGAGGGAGAGCAGCGGATCGATCAGCCAAGTAGGAGCATCGTTTTTTGCCCGCGGTCATTCGACCGTGTCGCTTCCGAACGTTTTTCCTTACGTCGTTACATGGCGATGATTAAAGATCTGTGACAAATAATTTTGACCGGGACAAAAAAACCACTATGCTAATGAACGCGGCTTTTTCTCATCATGCTATATTCAGCTCGGGTTATTGAAAATTTTATTATCTAATAGAGGAAGCGATGTCTAGACGATAAAACGTGAAATCTCGTTGGACTTTTTTTACAGAAAGAGAGAGAGAGTTTTGCTCAATGGATGGAGACGTAAAAAAAAACAACTGTCGGAAATAAAACAGAAATGGAATAACACTCGTATGTTCTGCAATAATTTTTGTACCGAGTCGTGTTTTTATGACAGTCTTCTTCACCTATTTTGTTTTTACTTTTCAATTTATCATCGACAATTCCATTGGTTATTGGATGAATTGAATGAATTAATCATGCAAAAAATACGAATGATGTCACTTTAAATAATCACTAGTTTTCATATCTAAAATAATTTCAAGTTGGGACAATTTTAATGAAATTGTAATTACCAACAGGAAGAATCATTTGAATAGTTAAAAAAAAAACTTTATTGATTATCAATCTACATTCTCAGGTACGCAGATCTATTAATGTATAAATATATGAAATCCAATACAAAAGTAAAGCATAATTATTCAGCCACAATTCAAATGAATCATGAAAACATTGTAATATTTGAACATGAAAAAGAATACTTTGGTAGACAAATTATTTGATTTTCATTCAGGTATTGTTTTTCATGTTGCAATTCAATACCAGTTCTGTCGGAGCCCGTTGCTTAAAAAAAACTATGGCATCGACACAAATATTTTAACGAACTTATCAAATTTCAGCATTTTCCTTTAATTAAGTACTCCCAGATCATCCAAATTTCAGAAAAATGACACATTTTCCATAATTCTTTTTTTTTTCACAATCTTTGTTTTCTTTGCAAAATCTCAAAACCTATCAATAAATAACATGCCTCTCCGAAATCTTATTAAAACTACACATCTCAACATATAATAGTTTCAAACAAAAATCGTCAGTCACAAAATAATTTGTTCGTTCAAACTTAAGAGTAACACTGAAAGGGCAGCGGGGAAGAGTGTGCGGTGAAAATCCATTACACCCGAGCCGGCTATCAATAACACAATCGAATGATTACTTTTGCGCCCACGAATCAGCCAATCTCATCAACTTTCAACACGCCTTTTGTGTTTCACTGAAATTGACAACAAATGATTACCAAAGCTCAAAAGCTCGATCACGCTTCAGAACAGTTATCAGTACTCTCATCAGTGACGACCTTTGACACGACGCTGCTTTTTACCCCTGTGATGGGACTTTTTCCTCCCATGAGCCTTGTGATGACGATGGTGTTTCTCGTGTCCCTTCGACCCATGGTGACCCGCATGATGTTGATCCTTATGGCCCTTAGCTGCGTGACCTTTCTTAGCCTTGTGGTCCTGATGGTGCGCCGAATGGTGACTGTTGCCCTTCTTCACGTCGCCTTCCTTGCTCTCGTGCCTTTCCCGGTAATCGCCATGCTTCTTATGGTGGCCCCCATTATGGAAATCGTCATAAAATTTGTGCTCCTTGTGGTACTCATCCTTGTGGAACTTGTTGTGATAGCCCTTGGTCTGGTGACCTTTCTTGTGACCCTTCTTCTCGCCGAACTTGCCGCCTTTTTCACCCTTCTCGGCCTCTTGGTGCTCGCCATGCTTGCTTATCTCGTCATGGTGCTCCTTCTTGGCCCCTTCCTCTTCCTCATAATGGCCCTGTTTGTGCTCGTCGTCCAAGTCCTCGTGCTCCTTCTTGTCATGATGGTGATGTTTGTTGTACTTTTTATCCCCTTTTTGGCCGTACTTCTCGTGATATTTTGTGCGGTGCTTGTGACCTTCGCCTGACTTTGACCTTTCCTCATGATGTTCTGACTCAGCCGGCAGGAGGTCTAGGTTCTGACCTTCGACAAACTTTGACCTTTCCTCATGATGACTCAAGAGGTCATGGACAATTGGTCGAGGGTCAAGGGTCACGTGTTCCAGGACAACCGTCGTGACTGTTTGCGCGAAACAGCCATCACTGAGAAGATACTGTAGGAGGAAAAGCGGAAATGGTATTAGCCTGGCGAAGAACATTGCACCGACGACGCAACAACGATACTGATGAGAGTCGTACCTCTAACTCTTAAATATATTCGGTCCTTCTTTCGACAGACTTCACTTTCATTTGCATGCCCCACGAGCCCGCGACTGTCCTCAAAATCGTTTCGTTTGAAAGACCAACCGAACCATTGGAAAATGCTGTCGATTGTTTTATCTCCCGGCGATTTCCTCATCGATTCGAAATCTCGCCCTAGAAACGTCCACACTGAAAATGAAACGTTTCTTGGACAACTAAACTTTAGTACGATTAATTCCATCGAATGGAATAATTTGACTGTGCACAAAAAAATGAAATAAAATAAATACGCGGTAGGACTTTTTTTTCACGTTACACATGGCACTGTATTTTGTGACGCGTCGTATATAGCTTTGTGTGTATATACGCAGAAATCCGCTTTAACGCAACTAACAATGTTATGTTAAACCTGTCTGCCAATTTTGCATGACACGAATGCGCGAGATTTATATTTCATTCAATTCAGCCAGATTTGATTACAAAAGTGCTGCTTTAACGATTTATCTCCACTCATCCGGATACACTACGCAACTAACGTAACGGCTCTCGGTGAAATATCCCACGGGCAAAAACGTAAAGAAATAAAGAATGCCGCGCGACAATCTGCCACTGCTTAGTGAGACGAAACGTTGCACCTATGTGGGTCTGTACATCATTCGTCAATTTCGCGTCCACATCAAAAAAAAAAAAATTATTTCTTTGATGTCTTATATTACCATTTTATACCTTCTTGTTTTTATTCGAAAAATAAAAATCATAATAATAATCTCGTTTCCAATTACTTGTGCCTTTCAGAAAATTTTTTCATTTTCCGCTCCAAATGATTCTTTAATGTTTACATGCTTAGAGACCGTGTTTTATTTTTACAGGTTTTTTAATTTGAATTAATACGGTTGATGAAAATGCTGGGTGGGGTTTTTATTAAATGAACGATCATGAGAAATGAAATTCCAACGGGAGTAAAACGCCGAGGCGAATTTGCTCTGCACATGAAAGATCGGGCGAAAGTTTCCGCGGTAGTTTGATTGTCTGTTTGATGTGGGAGCTCATTCGGCGAAACCCTAATTAACAGTATGCAAAATCCAAAAGCTTTATTAAGTCGGGTTAATTTGATGTCTTGGAATTAGTTTATGTCTCATGTACCGTGATGCATGTGTTCATCAAAAATTCATTTATTCCATTGTACGACATAATAGCTTTTTCTACTCGAATATAGGAAGCCGCAAAAACGCGGCATGAAAGGAGCAGAACACAATTCACTCCGCATCTGATGTCGAAACAATTTTCCGCGCTGAGGCGAGGAGGTACAAAAAAAAGGAGCCAGAGAAGATCGGGAATGCTATCGAATATGCATAACATTTAATAGCCTCTCGATTATTTGAATTATTCATCCGGTGGCGAAAATTTGATTCGCCCAATCATCATCTGGTGATTAAATTTTTGGATTCGAAATTTTGAATTCCGCATGAAGATGAAATTCGAGGATAAACAATTTTGTCCTCGTGACGGACAGGATTATCCGCCGTGATTGGCACTAAATTTCGCAAGAGCATAAAAAACAAACTCCGAACTCCTGAGCAGTACGTCCGAAGTGGCGGATTACAGTAATGGAGCAGTGAAATTGAACGTCTGTCGGGGATCCCTGCGGGTACTTTCAAGCGTGCTGTCCTGAGAGAAAAACCACAATGATAGTTCACCGCCGGGGTAAAGATATCGTTGCACTAAAGACACTGAAACACACTCGCCGAAAACTCATTCGCGACTAGCCTGAATGCTCCGGCCAGTTGAATTGTACTTGATTCTTGGACGTTGTTCTTTGAAAACACGCAATGAACATTTCAAAACTTGCAAACATTTCGCTTTTAAACACCGACTGATTCTAAGAATCACCCGAGATTTCAAAGTTACTAAATCCAAAAAAAAAATAAAGAATGAATCGTACAATAAACTTTTTGTTCCATTATTTTCAACATTTTCAATATTAGTACATTTCGTTTGACCATATCTTCTCAATTAGTTTTTTAAACACATAAAGGGCCAAATTATAGTTTCATTTTCAATTAATTTTCAACTTTCATTTTAACTTACTATTCATTCCAATTGCAGAAAGATTAACAGTTAAAATCCAAATTAATTAAAGATTGTTCAAGTAAGTTATTGTGTATCAAACAATGTTTTTTAATTAGTAAAGAGTATTCAGGGGAGATATTTCATCGTCAGAAGACGCACTTTTAATAGAGACACTGCAAATTATAAAATAACTGAAAAGAGGAACAATCAAAACGAACATATTTTATTAATTTTACCAACGATTCCTTTTAATCATTAACAGAATCATGATTCTGACTCAGAAAATAAGTTTTGAATTCGTAATACGAAACAATTAGTCAGAACAATTAACTAAAACAAATTTATACTTTTTTCCAGGTTATTTATTGTAATATGAAATAATTATATTCAATTTTATAAAATAAACAACACGAAAAGTTTATTTAATAACAAAAATGTATTAAAAACAGACAAAAAATTTATAATGTCTCTGCGGCTTCGTGTCTTTGCACTGTATTTGAACAACAATTTCAAATTAAAAAAAAATTTTTAAATAAAACTGTATCTTTTCAAATAATAGTCTATAGAAGCAGTTATATATCGATTAGTAACACACATATCGCCAGGGGAAGCATAATTTTAATTGGCTTATTCAGCAATACGCGAGGATTTCGCGAAATTGTTCAAAAGTGGCGCTTATTTGTAGCCTCCGCGAGCGCGGCATTTCGTCGGTATCGTCTCTCTATTGTGACTAGAAAAATGTTCTCGGGATTAGCCGCGTGCTCGGCAACGGGAAACCTACAAAATTTAGCCAATATACTCTCGGAGGCATTGTGTATTGTGCATTTTGTTTTTCCGCCAAACAAAAACGTGAATAGATCGAGAAAGTGGTTTCCGCTGTTCAACGACGAGCACACAATTCTCGCGACTCGCTTTGAAATTGAAAGCAAATTCGCATCAGCGCCGCGCGCGCAAACTCGCTCGCGTGGTAATTTCGCGTTGAAATCCGCTTCTTTAGATAACGCCCACTCGTGAGAATTAGTCGGCCGTTTTGGGGCTCGCCCTGTCAAACGATGAATCGTTAATCGCCGTGCGTTCTCGTCGATAAACTGTCTAATTTTACTATTAATCCTATTATCCGTCACATAAATCTCCCTCCCTATATACGCATGTCCGTTAATAATGCCACTCAGTCTGACCATGCAATTTGTATTTCCTATTTTTATAAATAAACTTTGACGTCGCTTCACTCTTGCGCTCTCTCTCTCTCTCTCTCTCTCTCTCTCTCTCTATCGCCACCAAATGTTACTTTCTAAAAAATTGTTCACATTTAATCAGCTTATAAATATGAAGTATGATGATTCGATAATTTATTGTCCTGTTCGAAACGCTGTTGCCGCTTTTTATCTTTTTTTATCATTTTATCAATACCATATCAAAATAACCAACGATATTAAATCACGAACATTTTGTTACAACAGAATTTCATCATCATTTTCAGAATGAAATTTCGGCTAATTAACTGTACAACAAAGAATGAATAATTCACGGTTCACTTAGAAATGTTTGATTAAAACTAGAATTAATGGAGTAATTATAACGATTAATATAAATCTAAGAGGATTATTGGCATGAAACAATCCATATTCTTTAATCTGAAGATAGTCAGAGGGCAGTGTGATTTATTTGGACTGGCCGACTACATGCAGGTGGTAAATCACGAACATATTAGTAGTCGATATCTGCAGACTGCGAATCGACGACTCATGTCTCCGCGAATTTTCCAGACCCGTGATTTGTCGAATTGTATCTTCGAATTATGTCGCGTGTTCTGCCGACTAAATTGACACATAACACTCATCTCGAGCAAAAATGTCAAAACTTTTCGCGAAAATCGGTGAACAGTTTTCTTCCGCCATATTCTTTTCATGTATGAAATTATAGACTACGCTTTTTTTCTTCATTCTTTTTTCTTTTTTGCAACAAAAAAGAATGTAAACCATTTTTCTATTCCGTCTTATAGATTGAAATGATCGAAAATTCATACTGAACGAAAATTTTGATTAAAAACAAAAATGTATAACCAACAGCTGCTATGCGAAGCGGTGAAATAATGAACATCGGAATGTGATGAAATTTGCATAGAACTTGAATCGCTTTACGAAAGGACAAACCAATCGGTGAAAAGAATTTTCATGTTATTAAAACGAAAAAAATAATGGCGCATTAGCCGCTCACATTTAAACGTTTAATTGTCCTTGTGAGAGAGCTTGAAGAATTCGAATCACAATCTTTGCGAGCAAAAAAAACATAAAAGAAAACCAAATATTAAATCTAAATTCTTGAATCATCGATTAGTTTCAAAAAGTGTCACCAGATGGATTTGTTTAAAGAAAAGTATTATGTTATCTGCGATAATGTCATTACGTGTTTAGTTCCTAGAAACGCCGCTAGATGGGTTTCTTTAAAAAAAAGGTGTTTACTCGTTATGAAAATTCAATCACTGAATTAATTCCAAAAGACGTCACCGGGGTGGCTTAAAGACTCGATGCGGTCTTACGAACTTACATACAAACTCTGCCGCGTGTTTAATTAACAAGGTACATGCTCCAGTTTGAAATTAATTGTTAATGAAGTTGATACGATGCTTGTCTTACTGACCCAATGAGTACTGGCGGTGCTTTTCTGGCGCAGCCCTTTTCCATTGCAACTTCTGCGCCACTATAATTATGCCGTTTCTTTGACACTATGAAACCAGCATTTATTTGCGGCATAATAAAAAAAAATTCATGAATGTGTTTTAAAGCAACTACACTCTGATCTCAAAAATATTTATGACGTTTCCATTGAAATTCCACCTAAAGGCACTTTTTCTTGGATCAACTGCTGTTTTAGCTTTTGTCCACACAAACGAAAGAGTCTTTCATTCTCAAACTAAAAGTTGTATTATTATAATTTCGAAGCTTTTCTTTTTCTTCTCCGCAAGCGTTGTGTGTTGTGCGCTTTACCTAAATGCCGCTAACAGCTCGTTTAATCAACCCTTCCCCACCCCAAAAAAAACAAAAGATACTACTGAAAAAAAACGACTTTTGTCATTTCAATGAATTATATTAAAAAATTAAAATAATACATTTGAGATGCAAGATTAAACCGTCTACTCAAAAATAAACGTTGTCGAAGAGAATTACAAAAGAAATTGTAAACCATTTTACCATTTTTTTCAACTTATATAACCTAAAAGTAAGGTTAGAAATATTATACCGTATTATACCGTATAAATATCAATCGCTTTGTTTATTCGCCAAAACCTGTACTTTGAAACGTGCAAATTAATCATCTAAATTATACTGATCTAAATCAAATGCGATTCTATATTTTCATATGACAAACCAATTTTCGTCCACTCTGGAAAACAGTCTAGGCATGTTCCTTCTGAAACTTGCGACCTAATTGAAATAGAACTACTAAATGTAATCAGAATCAGACGGATGTAAACAGATTTCTAATTAAATTAGTCGCGGATCGTATAGTTGTTCGCATACCAAACAATCGTGTCAACCAACAGACAAATAAGTCATCATGAAATCCCAACAAAAAATATCCCGAAAGGTCCGTTTAAATGAAAACAATCACAATTCACACACGCGTCACGATCGGTATTTATTTTATTCCGTCGAATGATTTTGCATCGCAATTTTCAACCCTGGCTATTTCCTCTGGACTTATTCGGTTCATTGATTGCAGTTTGCGTCACGAAATATTGAACCGGCCATAAAACGTGGCACGCAATAATAACCGAAAATGGCTCGAAAATAGGCACATTTACGATATTGTTTGGCATCGCAAGGAGGTCCGAGCACACAGTTGGCTCTGCATAATCAAGATAAAAGTCGTCGTTTGTAGAGGAAGAGACGTTCTTAGGCGCAAACTGGATATTCGCAAAGGATTCGAATTCAGAGGGGTTGCCAAGTTCGATCCAAGTCTGCAAGGTCGTAAACGAAAATTAGATTAGAAGACGGCGCTAGCGAGCCTCGGATTCTCAAATACTCAGATTGCTTTGTAAGCAGATCCATGCACCTTCATCAATTAAGTATGACCACCTTTGACGCGACAGTTACATTATTGAACATTCCTTTCGTCTTCATCATGCATTTATATGACGAAAAAATAAATCAACCCTTTCCGCAGACAGACTCATTGCAATATTCCAACTTTTGTTTCTTTAATTTATTTTCATACTTTGTTAACGAAAAAAAAAAAAAACAAATCTTCGTATGAAAATATTGAAATCTCATAAATTAAAAATAAGCATTTTTTAATATCAATTTTGCGGCAACGAAAAAAACGCTTTTCTCCGGTCTTTTGTGCAGAACAGCTGATTTATACAGTCTTATAAGTTAAAATTTGAATGATTAATTATTAAAAATTTAAATTAATCATGAGGATGGAAGTACAAACGCAACCTATTTCGGCGCAAACTTTTGTAAAAACTTTGAATGAAAAAGAAAAGAGTTTATCAGGAAGCGCAAAACATTAAGAAAATTGGATAAATGGAGTACGTCGAATTAAATGTTCCAACTATTTTGATTTAATTACAATTCCTATGTAATTTAGATCAGTTTAGAGATTTTTCTTTTTTTACTAATTTTTTATTAATTACTCGATCGCAAATTACAACGGAATAAGTAGTATAAACAATGCTTTGGAGGAACGTTATTAGAATCCGCAAAATGTTGTTGCGCAATTATACAGAGTAAGTGAAATCGTCTACTGTTTCACTTGATTGATACTTCACTAACGAGAACAATTATGTAAAATGTTTTTGTGACAACGACAACGCTAAAATTATAAGAAAGAAAATTAACAAGTCTGTTTGTTCCTGGAGCAACAAATGATAACAAACATGAGGTTATAAAAGAAATGCCATAATTAAACAAATTTTAGTTATCAAAATTAAAGAAAGAAGAAACAAAATAATAATTGTTTAGAAAAAAATTTATTACTAAACCGTTAATCAAATTTCATCAGTAGCGTGAAAACCACGATGTAGAAACACGTTATCGTCTTTTAATTAGCCTGATAAAAATCGTCGCTTAGCGACTTGACTGCATTATCGAAACAGCAAAGAGAAAAAGAAGCAAACCCCTAGTGAGCTTTCAACAAAACGTCTCGGAGTCACGCGATTTTCGACTAAGTGTTGCAGGACAATCGTACGAAAACTGGCAATGGCAAAAAAGAAAATAAAATTACCCACGATCGCGGTGGTTCGAATCGTTTATAAAATAACGAGAAAAGTTTCTTGGTTTAATGCTTTCCGAATTGACTTTTTAATAACACACAACTCTAAAGGCACTAAATGAAGACTGAGGTATCATAGGATGTCACTCTCTTCTAATAAGTCGCCTCAAACTCATCACGCAAATACAAACAAACAGTGACATTAAACAATTACCTTTCGAAACAACTTATAAATTTATTTTTTCATAAATCAAACAAATAAACAAAACAATAATTTACGAAAATGAAATTTACTAAGTAAGATTTTGAATTGCAGTCAAGTTTCAAAAGTTTTGGACATTTTCAACGTTATTTTGTGTAAATTTCATTTTCGCATAACAAAACATTTTATGTACAAGATAAGTCGACTATCATTTTTTTTGCTCGTTAGTAATAATCTTCATCGCTGCCGTCACCGTTGGACGAGTAGGAGCTGTGTGTTTCGTAGGAACCATCATCGTCACCGTTCCCTCTTGAGTAACCACTGCTGTAACTCTCGCCTTCGGAATGCTCGTAACTTCCGTCTCCACCGTCTCCACCATCGGTGTATCCGGCATGATCGTCTCCTTCCACGTAGTAGTTATCTAAGTATGTGCCTAAAATTTCAAATATTTGTCAACATTTTTTTATTTCATTTTCAAATTACCATCTGTAATTCAATTATTTGCACACAAGCAATAATAAAAAATTTATTGTACAAAGATATACCCATAATGAAGCTAATGAAACTAAAAATAAAAATATTTTCAATCTCCGATTGAATTATTGGTGAATTAAAATGTTTATTTCTAAAGTTAATTAAACCGTTTTGGTAAAACCCGAAAAATTTAATTGTCCATATCTGTCATAAAGTTATCAACGAAAATAAAGTAAAAAATATTTTTTTTATATAGGTACAGATCGATGAGTTGATATTTGTATGACGAAAGTACAATCACGTGTGTAGGAATAATAAAAAAGAAAAGTTAAATCAAATAATGAAAAAAAATCTGTACGACAAACCGAAAATGAATAATTATTGACGAAATAAATCAATGGAAACCATCAGACTTCCTCATAGTTGTCAGGTAAAATGCATAACTTTGTGCTCAGCATATCGAGATGCAAATGATTCAAAACTGCTGCTAACGATCCATTACTGCTACTCGCGGTATAACACACGATTAATTGAATTTTACAACTTTGTGGTGATTAAAATTTCTAACTAAATTTCAACATGTGCACTGTGTTTTGGTACTCGATGGTCACTTAGTGGGAATGATTCATTTGTTTTCAAATGTTGTACCTCGGTTGATTTCATTTGTTAATAACTCGGACAAACGAAAACGTATATGGCACACATGTAACTGTAAATATGTTTGCATATAAACAGTATCGATGGCACATAAATGGTTGCATTTATGTTGTAAGCCACTAATGCTATTTATATGACATTACAAATATATGTGGAAGCATATATGGAGGCATATATACTCATCCAAACATACATTATATTTTTTATGTCATATATATAGCACATATGCGTCATGTGTTTCTTTTTGTCCGGGAATAATAATGAAACAATATTGGCCATCAGCAAGGTAGGAAATTAATCTTGTTGGGCATCCGCTGGTGGCGAAAGATACTTTGCAAGTTGAACGACACGAAATTCATCAAAGCCAGCGCAGATGAGTTTTTGAGCTTTGACGGTGCAGCGGCCATCTGTTACGTAACACAATGCACATGAAAAGCCGTTTCTTGCGTGCAACGGATTCGGGCCGGATGTTCCATACCAGCCCCTTCGTGGTCTGCATGCTTGCTTTTGTGCTTCGAACTCTTGGCTTGGCCGTTCTCGTCTTCCTTGCCGCGGGCACGCCCGAAGGCCTCATGCTCCTCAAAACCGTAATTGTCGCCGTCCTGCTTGTGGAATGTGTCCCGGGTCTTGTATCCGTGATTTCCTTTGCTGTGTGTTTGTTTTTCGAAGCCCTTCTCGCCATCTGCGTCGTTCCCATATGTCCTGAAATAGTTTCCTTCGTCGGATTTGCCTGCAAACATAACGGATACATTTCAACACCTTTGCAATCCCAGCTTATTTTCGCTAAAAACATTCCATCATTATTCTTTCCCACACACTTTCTTTTAACTTTTTCATCCTTTTTTTTTCTTTTTTTTAAATCAATTTATTTTATAATAACACTTTCTTGACACAATTCCAATATGGTCCAATTTTTTATGTTCAAGTAAAAAATAACAAAAATCAATCTTTATTATCATCATGAAATTACCTTTGATAAAACAATCCCAATAATTGAGTGCAAAGCAATTGTGTTTTTCGCTACTCTATGTCTGATTATGGTTAGTAATTAATATACACATCCCCGCGTTTCATTACAGTAAAGAAGAAGTGACAGAAACTCGCTCGTGCATACACATTTTTGTGACGCACTCGAACAAATAACCAAAAATAAATTAAAAAAGTTAATTTTCTGATTGCGTGCATGTTTTTAATTATGCACTCATTTTGATAATTATGTTAAGATTCAAAAGAAAAAAACATTCATCAGAACAACAGAATATTAAAAATATTAACTCCTTTAACATTACTCAAAAATTCAAACTCTCCTGGCATACTTATTTTAACTCAATTTTTGTTTTTCGCAAATTAAAATTAATGAATGCTAAAAAAACATAAGAAAGTTTAGAAATAAAAATTTTCAAATAAGTCTTAAGATAAGTAGGTTAAAACTTTCTTTTCAACACTTATTAACTTGTAGTTTGCAAAAAAGAAAATATATGCCTTACCTTTTGAATTTTTTATAACTTTTTTATTATTTTTCCTGGGTGTATTTCCAGCTACAAGGAGATCAGAAACTGTTCTAGCAATGTGTGCTGGTGCCACTGCACGCACCTCGTGTCGCATGGAACCGACAGCAACACCGTCATTATCACCGCTAAATTGCATATCAGAGGGAGCGGGAAACGCAGCACATTGCACCACTAACACCACACTGAGCAACCCGATTGACTGCATCTTCATCTCGAGCGTGATTCACTTTGTTCACAGACGATGTTTCAAAGACAACGAATTTACAGCACGACGGACAACTTTTATACCAAGGCCCACTTCACACGATCCGCTGTGCCTGACAACAATTGGCTACGCAAATTTGTCCTATCACTGCGCCTAAGATATCGAAAGACACTTGGGTAACTTTTAAAGGGTTACGTCAGTCTGCGTCAAGTAAACACAAACTAATTTACGTAAAACCGTGCTCTGGGAGAACGACAAAAAGTACCTCCCAAAAACATAAACGAACAAAAAAGAAAACATAACTCAGACACTTTTCATTTTCTTTCCTGTGCAATTTGACATTTTGAAAAAAGTTAGTAACATTTTTCAAATCATTTTTTATATCATTAAGATTAAAAAGAAAAAATTGTTGTTATTGAAAAAAAGCTCCGTTTAGAGATGAGGATTGTTTAATATGAAATTATTACATGGTAATTCAGAAAGAGTGAGAGAAAAAAAGGGGCGTACGGTTGACTGAATAATTATGACCTGGTTTAATGAATTGGATTATATAATACAGAATGTTGCAACGTAGGGAAATAAAGCAATAAGAAATTTTTTGTGCATGTCTAAAAATTCGTATAACAAAAACGCTTCACACTCGAATATCAGCTATCGCAATAGCAGCGGAATAACAGAATTTCCGATTTCGAATTGTTTTGTCTACTAACAGAATGTACATAATAAGTCCGAAATCGTGGAAAATCCTTTACAGCATCAAGCGGGATGTTTGAAAAGCGAGGAAAGAGTGTACCTGCGTTATAAATTTTAGCCCGAAATCGATACTTGAGGTTGTGGATGTTTCTCGTTTCAAAAGCACGACGACATATTATAAGCCGATTTTCATTTGCAAAATGTGTGCATTGACCTCCATATAACAAACTTTGTTGAATATTCGCAAACTAAATATTTGTTATGAATTTAAAATCTTGTTTTTTAGAAATTATAAACGATCAAACATTTTAATTATCAATTCTAATAGAATTAATTTGTTTGAAAAGTATTGGATTTTATAAATAAAAAAATAAGCAGATATTCTGACGATTTTTGCATGCTCAAACTATGCAAACTGAAAATAAAAAAGAAAAAAACTAAAAACCTTGTCCATTTTTTGGCGTTTACAAACAAACAAAATTGTAAAATTGGAGAGAAAACGTTTGATTAACGTTTGTTCTGTGTGTGATACTTTAAAATGTTCCGTATGTATTTCAATACTTTTTTGTTTCAAGAATTTTTTGAATACCCTGTGAATAAAACTATCGACACTGCATGTAACGTAATGAGCAGTGATACACAGTAGATTATTAATATATTGGTAAACAAATATGCTCACAGTAAAGTCATGACAAACCAATTAGTCGGTGAGACAAAAGGGCAAATCATAAAATATGCTGATAGAACAATTGGATGAATTGGACTGAATCGGCGAGGTGTGCGGCAATGCAATTTGAGAGCGCCGTTGGGATTCACAGAGCTTTTATATTTCGACGCGAAAATCAATGCCAATTAGTCGTAAAGTATTATTCGTTGACAAAGGGGGGTGATGCAATCACGGGCGCATTTGCGACTAAATTAGATGTAGATGTAAGAAATCGCCGGGGCAAGGTAATCGCGTTTAAAACCCTGCGAACTTCGCGCGATTTCTACTATCTTGGGCGGTAAGCTCCTTAGAAAACGCGAGCTAGTTCCAACAACATAATCCACTCATTTGAAAATCTCGCCATTACTTAACTTTCACCTGTTTTTGGCCTTCTTAAGGTGGTTCTAACGATAAGTGAAAATTTTCATAATTACATACAATTTATAAAAAAAAATTGCCTTCTAATTATCCTTTTTAGGATATAATATATATTCTTTTTATTTATATATTAATAGTACCATCTATAGCTCATATATGCCACATTTGTGACTGTAAGCAAAAAAAGTCCATTTATGTCGAAATTATAAGTTGTTTTATCGATCCGTACAAAATACAATTTATGCAAAATACATTCACTCATTTTATTGCTGGGAAGACAAAATTGATTGAAATCGTTGAAAACAATGTTTGAGTTCATTTGTTTGAATTTATTTATGCGAATTTATGCAAGCGCGAGAGAATCAAGCTTCCAGGCGGACTTTATTCAACTTGCTTGGCACGGTCTCTCATTGTATCCGTCCATGCACAGCTGCTTGCTCCGAAATGATCCATGCGCATTATCCCCGATGTTACATACAATTTAATTTACATTACAGCTAAGTTCAAATCCCAGATAAATAACTTTTTCCTTGATTTCGAGCGACCGGATTCGAGGCAAACTCCTTTATCTGGGAAAAAGGATAAGCAATTGTATAAATCACGGAGCAATCTCATCCTCCCGGTCGATATTTTCCGGATCAACTTTTTAATTAATTTTCTATTTCGCGCAATGTTAGCAAGTTCCAAAATTTAAAAACAAAAGTTTTAAAACTCGTTTTATACTTTTAGTTTGTTTGTTTTGCTCATTTTATTTCTTTTTCAAAGTTCTACATTTGAATTAATTGTCAATCTGATTAATTAAAATTGTAATAAAGAAAATGAGAGGGGATTAGACTAACTGTTGAAAGAAGGCAGAAAAATCGCAGCGAATAATTGAAATTATCTGAAAACTTTCGGTCAGGTAATAATTGTAGAGGAGCAGATTGTATGCGGTTGTGCTCGGCCACGTTCATATTTGTCCGCGATTGGAATTTCATTAAAACGAACTAGCGTGGATGAGATGCCTAAATATATCGCATCAACCCACTCCGCTGGTATCCGTATTAGCAAGTGCTGAAATTTTCATACGCATTGGGTCAGGATGCTAACAAATATACGCGTTTTTACAATGCGTCCCCACCTACGAATATCGCGTGCAACAACAAGTGGTCGAACGCGGAAATTTTGATAATAATTATTGGTGCCGATTAATTATGCTGCAATTATTCTCCACAAACAAAAACGTGATCATTAAGCTATGTTAATTGAACATCCAATTTGGAAACCTCTGAATCCGTGTAACTATTTCGTATCATACAAATTAAGTTATTATTTTTTTTTTTTCATATATTAAAATTATTTTCATTATAAGATAATTATTCTTTTTCATCAGTACTTAAGTTGAGATAATACAGGAATGAATGGAATAATGAACCATTAAAATTGGAGTTAAAGCATGTCCTTGGTGTCACGGGCCGATTACTTTCTTACAATGAAATCTGACTACGCGTTTTTGCACGGTATCAATTACGTCAACGCGACACAAAAGATTGGTAAAGAATTGAAGAAAGTTTGGCACGATCGTTAAAATTATTGATACCCTAGTAACATTAATCTGACAGACATCATTAATTACGCATTTTTGTTGTTACGTTATAATTGTCGGCGCTAATGAATGTTCATCATTCGAGACACCCCTGTTCATTCATCAATTCATCAATATTGAGCCTTTTGTTTCTCACTCAATAAAAGCCTTCAATCATTATTTTTCATCAAAACTCGAGCTTTTAAAAACAATGCGATCTTTATTCGAACAACCATCCTTTTATCATTTCAAAATCTTTCTTTTACAAAATCACTTTATACTAGCTTTAACAATTTTCCTGCTTTTATTTCTATTCTTGACATTTGCAACCTCGTAGAAATTGGAACCGACTTTCTTTCTTTTGCCCATTCCCTCTTTGGCCCGGCGTTGTTTGCTAGTCGTCGTTTTCTTTTCCCGCGTATCCGTGACGGTAAACACGCCGCTGCTCGTCTTCACTAGTGTGATCTCCTCGTCCTCGCTGGAATCAATAAACTGCTTCTCCACTTGGTCGTAAGCATTTTGGAAGAGACAGTCTTTTTCTTTGGGAACGAACCCGGCCTCGTCGACTTCCATCTGCTTTTCCTCCGAATCTTCAACCTCCGATTGATTTCCATCGTCATCCCGAATGCTCTCTTGTGTTACGTCTGTGAAACTTGTAGCCACGCTGTCGCTTCTTTTCCTGGCTTTGAGTTCATCGCTAACGACCACTTGCTGCACATCCTCGCCACAATACGCCAGAGCCACTCGGATCTTACGGAAATCCTGAGCGACGCTCGCAGGCTGGACAGTTGTCGGTTGTTCCGTCTGTTGCTGCTCTTCTGTGTTTTCCACTTGTTCTTTCTCAACCGCTGGTGCTTCCTCTGTCACCTGATTGATAGGTTGCTCGAATCCCACAGGCGCCACATAGTAGGGCAGCTTGCCTCGTTGCCAGTCGTTGAGCACCATCTTCGCGACTTGGGTAATGTCGGGCTCGCCCTTCTTCAGCAGCTTTCCAGACCGTTTCGCGTACAGTTCAAGAAAATCAATATGGTCCTCCCATTCGAGGATCTTGTACGTCTTCCTCAGATACTCCGGCTTGACTCTTTGCAGAACGGCGGCAACGTAGTCCTCGGGATCTTGCACGAGCTCCACTCGAACCACGCCCTTCAGCACCTTATCGGTATCCGTCTCATTCGAGGGATAAACCACTCCAGGACAATCGATCAGGTATATCTTTCGCATCAACGTGATGTACTGCCAGACTTTGGTTTCTCCAGCGATGGGGGCCACCTTGCAGACCTTCTTCGAGTTCAGGGCATTGATGATGGAACTCTTGCCTGTGTTGGGATACCCAATGAACCCAACGCTAATCTGCTTCTTTTCGGAGTGCAGCTTGCCAAACTGTCTTAACAAGTTGATGAGAGTGCCTTTGCCAAAGGGGTGGGTGAGGGAAGCGTGAAAGGCCACGGTTGGATATTCAGCGCTGAGAATCGCCACCCATCGTTGTGTCACCCACGCTGGTACCAGGTCCACTTTATTGAGAACAAAAATCAGGTGCTTGTGAGCCTTCTCCTCCTTCAGGTACTTCTCCACAGGCGGGGACCGTGTACCCATAGGATCGCGTGCGTCCAGCACTTGGATCACCACGTCCGAGGAGTCGATAACCTTGTACAACTCATTCCAGATCCGCTTGCTCAGCCCAGCTCCCATGACCCAGTCGCGCTGGGCGTCGCGCACGCCCCCATCGTCGCGCACCAGATCGTGATCCTGCGTGTCCTTGACCTTCTCGTAAGCTTCCTCTGTTTCATCCGCTCTCTTCTGCAGCTCCTCATAGGAGAGCACCGGGAGGTTAGGCTTTTTCCTCAGTTTCTTTGGGCCGAAAACTGAGTCGTAGCTCTCAGTCTCCAAGATGTGAACCCGTGCGTTCGCCGCCTTCTGCTGCAGCAGGTTTACCGGCAGTTGCGAGGGTTTCATGATAACCTTGTAAGGATCACTCTTGACTGCTTTAAGCTCATCGGTGAATTTCTGCAGGGCATTTTGCGAGATCACCCGCGAATTTCCAAACCATCTCTGAGACGGCTCCACTCGGGAGACTGTGCCAGACGGCAAGCGACCTTGGAACGGAGCCGGACTGATGATCTTACCGGTCTTGTCGCGTTTGGCTTTTTGACAACGGTACATCTGCAGACGCTTGATTGTGCCTTTCGTACGAGCTCGCGAGATGTGCTTGCCATTCTTCAGGTCGCTTGACAGTCGCTCCGGGTTCATGCTGTGACATTTTCGGTTGAACCCCTGCGTCCGAGGAGCTTTCTGCGCTGAATGACTCTTCGCCATGTTGTGATCTGAGAATTATCATAATCAGTCAATTATTTTGATTCCAATATGTGCTTTAGTGAATTTTAATTGAAACTTTGACTTTGATTTAAAATGAAACATTCCATTAATCTCGTGAATGAAAAATTAAAATGAACAATACATTATTGAAAACTACTTTTCTAATCAACAATCAATACAGACAACTTTCTGTCAATGTGACAATTGAAAGAAAAAAGCATTTCTTTCATCTCCAATATGGATCGTACTTGAAAAAACATTTTTATAAAATCGTCAAGAACAAACAATGTTTAAACGTTGTTAAACAATTAAACAAAGTCAACACGCTCCAAAAATATTATACAATAAATCAACACTGTTAAATCATCTAATTATATCTCAATCATTGTTAACAATTGAAAAGAACAAAATGTATAAAAAAATGTGTGAACAATTTTGTCTACACTTACTTTTTTGTATTAACTATTTCTTATTGAAATGAATTTTCCATAAAATCACACAACTGTTAGCCAAAAAAGAGGTTATGTTTATGATTTCTAAAAACACGTTCTCTCCCGGAACGGTCTGAAGTTGGAAGTATCACCGACAGATCGAGATTTGAGATCGCTTTTTCGGGTGTTCTGAAATGCACACGCGTGGTTCTTGGGGGCGCGCTTTCCGCGCATGCGGCCAACTTCATTCAGTTCCTATTTATAATCGGTAACAAAACTCGGCCTCAGATCTCTCAAGCATTTTTCGGGCCAAGCCCTGAAGACGAGATGTCGCGAAAACGCAAATTGTCCAACATAACCGAGCGATGCCGGCTATGCCTCGCCGACGACGGCTCCATGATCGACATTTTTCACGAGTCGCTGCAAAACAAAATCGAAGACCTATTCAAGTCAACCTCTGTTCCTGTGAGTAACTACCCTCATTTGTACGAAAATTTTTCACAAGTAAAAAACATCAGTACTAAATATTTTTTTCCCCCGTTGAATTGACAGATCAAAAAGGACGACAGTCTACCGAAAAATGTGTGTCACGTTTGTCTGTACAAGTTAAACATGTGGCATGAGTTCAAACAAAATTTCGTCAGTTCCAACCAAACGCTCATGATGCACCTGGAATCTGCTGAAAACTCGGACTTTACGGTATAACTCAACCTTTAAATGGTTTTTTTTTTTCGTATCATTATATAATGACTTGAATCACCTCCACTGTTCAATTACTTTTAGCCTTTTTACTTTTTTTTTTATTTAAATACACGGTATTCCCTCTTTTACCGACTGTGTATTTGTCGTGTTTTGTTTTCTTTCATCCATTATAATTGTTAGTTTGTTTATTTTCATTCATTTTTCAAATTATTTACACAATTTTTTGTTAATTATTTTTAAAATTGTTTCTTTATAATTTTTCTTTTTGGTTTTAGTCACATAAAGCCAAAGTAAGGAAGGAAGACGACAAACCAGATAAGGTATAACAAAATTTAATTCGCACATTTCAAAATAATAAAAATTATGTTAATGAAATTGAATTGATTTTTTAATAAATATTTATATTAACTTTTGAACTAGTCACTTAAAGATGATTTTTCAGGTCGATCTTACGTCATCGCAAGAAAACCTGAGCGAGACTCAGATGGACTACTCATCTTCAAAGGACTCGCCAAAAGCTTGCCAGGAAAACGGCGGCAGCGTGGACGATACACAAAAATCATCCCCGATTACAAGGTCGCCCCAGGCGAAGCGTACCAAAGTAACCGAGCGTCGCAAGGCCTCAACTAAACGTTGGGTTGCTCGTAAGAAGGCTCTCATAGCAGCTACAGGTGAAGACGCATCGGATAGCGACTCAGGAAACTCGGATTCGCAGTTGTCTCCAGTGCAAAAAGCTCGGGCAAAAACAAACGCAGAGAAAGAGGCCGAGCGTCAGCGCCGGTTGGCCAAGGCACTGAAGCACCTCGCGACCGACATGGTGGGAGAGAGGATTGTCCCAGCAGAAGATACTCGAAGAACGCGGTCGCGAACCCAGGAAGAAGATCACTTTCCCCCGCGGTCTGTTCGCGCTGAGCTTGAGATGGGCGACGCAACGTATATCGTCACTTCAACTTTATTTTTCGCCGAGGCTCAAAACGGTCCTGCGAGCAAGTCAAGTGCCATCTCAAAGACCGATTTGGCAAGCGGGGACGAGATTGAGGAGAACACAGACATCATTGACGCGGTGCAGCTGCGGAGGATCAATCCCCCGGTAAAGGAGAACAGTTACCTCGAGCGTTGTTTAAACATTGAAGTCGAGGGCTCAGAACTGGAGGCACTTGAACGAGTTCAGCAGGAACTGGCGATCTTCGTGGAGAAGGACATGAAGCAAAAGATGACGGCCGAGTCACCTCAGATCACGCGGGGCAAACGCAGCAAGGACCTCGACACGCAGCTCAAGAACATCGTTGAAAAGGCCATACGAAAGAACTACGAGGCTTCGCAGAATTCCGACTCCGGAACCACGAGTCGGGGATCGTCCAAGGTTGTGTCGCCTGCCTTCATGGAAGCGGCGATGAGGTCTAAGATATTTCAGCCAAAGGTCGTTGTGCAGAAGATGGATATGGACGAAGCCAGCAAAGCTCATCCAATAAACAACCTGCTGGTAGAAAACGAAACGCCGCCTGTGATGGTGAGGGAGAGACGGGCGATAACGACTCCGCTCAAGTATCAAGATTACGATATCTCAGACTCGGTTCTAAACCTCAACGATAACAAAGAGGAAGTCAAGAGACAGGTCCACAAGAGACCCGGTCCGATCTTAAGCTCGAAGATGATTGAAACGAAAAACAAGCTGCCAGTAAAAATGAAGACCGAGACGAAGATAGAAAAACATATGTGTGCTTTTTGCAATCAGATGTTTGACAATAGGAACGACATCGAGGCCCACATCAAGACCCACAAGTCCGGACCGTCAACCCAATCTGCCCCACAAACCGCTGCTCCGGGCGAGAAGGTGCGTCGCATGCGGTGCAAGAGATGTCACGAAATTGTCGAGGCGAGGTTCGTGAAGATGCACAAGTGCCAAGAACCTGCGAACTTTAAGTGCACGATCTGCAATGCTGCATTCAAAACGGAAAAGTTGTTGCAAGATCACGAAATAACACACACCAAGATCAAAATAGAAAAGGAAAATAAACCTGTGATGAGGTATAATAGTTATTTTCGTTATCTCATTTTCATTATCTTTTAAATTGAAAAATGACATCAAAAATTGAATTTGCGCTTTTGTTTTTCAGTTCAACTCAGCAAATCGTCCCAGTGATAAAGTCTGAGCCACAAAGTATGGATTCCAAATCTGGTGGCGCGACAACGTGTTTTCTTTGTGACAAAAAGTTCACCGACCAGGAGATGCTCAAAGATCACCTGCAGAAACATTGCGACGAGTTGAGCGAGGAGGATGACAGGCTCAGAGAAGACAAGTACCAGTGTGCCATCTGCAGCAAGTCGCTCGAGTCCGAGGAAGCTCGCGAGGCCCATGAGGAGAAACATTTGTACGACGATGAGGACGACAATCCGAACCTGATAAGCATCGAAAACACCGATAAGAAGGAAAAGGGCTTTAGGTGTGCGGAGTGTGGCGAGACCTTCGCCTCAGAACTACTGCTGGTCATACACCAGCCGCTGCATGAGGAGGAGGCTGAGATAGCCGAGTGGGAGAAACGACGCGAGGATGCGATTCTGTACACTTGTGATATCTGTGAGGCTACGTTCACGAGCGAGATGGAGCTCGATGAGCACGCTTACACCCACGAGGAGGAACATGTCTGTCTGCTGTGTGAACTACCCTTCGAAAATTTGCAACAACTACAAAAGCACGTCGCGACACACTGAAAACAGTCACAGATTTTACGATTTCGAGTTTCAAAGCTCTTGCATTTCATCACTTTCACAAATTGTTGGACTTCGAAAAAGATTAATAGTATGCTATACCTAATATTATTTCTTGTACTATATGATACATTGGTCTCTGTCAAAAATAATAATAGATATAGAAATGTGTTAAGAAATTCGTTAAAGTGATAAAAAAAAAATAAGAGATTTTTTTATGTTTTGTCCATTTCAAAATCTCAATTTGATTGAGTAGATTAGTTTGTTAAGAACAAAAAGTTTAACAATTTGTTTACTGTGTAAAAGTTTTAATTTGTTTATTCTTTCGCCTTTTCGATGTTTGCGTCAAGAATTACATAACATTTGTATGTATTACATGATGTACATAAGCAATTCATTCAACAACTTCATTTAAATTTGTACATAGTCGTCACGATGACAAATAAACAATGCAATACAATTTTATTCTTCTGTGTATGAATTTAAATTGTTTATAAATATAATGCATTTTGGAAGACCAAGATCTGAATTTTATTATATGAAAAAAATGAAAAAAAAACATTTTTACTCTTTTGAATTAAATTAAAAATGTTCATTAAACTGAATTCTACCATGAATATAATTTAACAAAATTTAATACAATCAAAAATAAACGTAATTTTGTTAAGAGGAATAATTTTTATTTGTTATTGTTTGTTTAGAAAAACTTGTTTAGATTTTTTTTCAGGAAAACAAAAATCGTTCAGTGGAGATCATTCACATCTCCCTTGTTCATTCACAAAATATTGTGCTGCACTCTGCAGGCGACTTCGGTCACCGTTCATCTCATCTGATCCGAAATAATTCCCCCGACCAATTGTTATCAACTGGGAACTACGTAAAAACGTCCATCCAAGGCGAACGGTGAATCACGTTAGTCTTGCTAAACAACAAGCCCGAACGACGCGTGTTGAAGCTCGATCAGCGACAGAGTCGCGAGTTGTTTTGTTGTGAAAAGAGTGTTTCAAACAAATCAAGACAAAATGTGCGCAAAAATGGCGTTCCAGCATCAAGCTGGCACAGCGATGCAGTGTTTAAGTGTGAGTAACTTGCATTGTGTGTGGAGCTATGTAGCGTCATATATTTCTCTCCACATGATTTTTCAATTCAACAAGTTATCACTTCGTTTTTAGGTTAATTGATTTTCATTCCTACCTCTGTTACTGTTATTTGTTCGTTCATTAATTTTCATTATTTATCTTGTTGTCTCTTGTCAACTTTTTATTTACTTTTATTTTTTTTTATAATTATTTTGTTCAGATCAATTTCTATAAAAGATAAAAGATTAATTTGTTAATTTTAACCTTTTTTTGAAAGTGGGAAATATTTGTACCTGTTACATAAACAGAGAAATAAAATATATTTTTCTTTTTTAGATTCCTATAACGCTGCATAAAGAAACAGAAATCAATGAAAACGGCGAAGAAGTGATGAAATGCGGTTTCAAAATAGGAGGAGGGATCGATCAGGACTATCGGAAAAGTCCGCAAGGCTACACTGATAACGTAAATATTGCTTTTGTTTTATCCAAGGAATTTTTCTAAATCCTTTTTATCTTGATAATTTTGCAACAATGATTTTATATAAAAATATAAAATTATCTGGATGAAAACATGTGTGAATGAATGTCGAAAATTTATTGTTTGTATATTTATATTTTTTGGTTTTTTAGGGTATTTACGTAACGACAATTTACGAAGGATCACCAGCAGCCAAGAGCGGACTTCGAATGCACGATAAAATATTGCAATGCAACGGATACGACTTCACGATGGTCACTCACAAAAAAGCTGTCGGCTATATCAGGAAGCATCCCGTCTTGAACCTTCTAGTTGCTCGTAAAGGCGTGACGAGCACTTAACGCGTCTACTCGAAAACTAGATATTTATCCTACGAACAACAATTGGTTTCTGCCTGAAAAACGTCCATGTGACATTTCAAAGCATCTTTTGAACCTCAATTTTTCACACATGTGTCAAGGCGAAACTAAACTTCTACTGTTTTGTTGATAAATGTAAAAATTTTGTTCTCCGGTCGAAGAATTATTTGAGGATTAATTTTATTTTTGAATTTCTAATACGAAGCATTTACGTAAAAATTTATTATCTTTAAGAAATAGTTTATTTTTTAGTTTTTTATTCTGTTACGCTGTACCGATAATTTTGATGGCAAACTTTTAGTTTTTATTTTTTTTTATATATTTTTTAATTACTGTGCTATTATTTTTAAGACTGTTAAAAATCGAAAATACAAATTTTTATTCTTTTTTCAAGTTATGGATTCTTGGGATGCAAAAGTTTCTTAGATAAATTAAATGTGAATTTTGAATAATTTTAACATTACAGCTGTGAATCGTACGGACGATAATTTTGCACTCGTTCCAGCGCTGCGTTGTTGAACCGTAATAAGACAAACATCATATTGATCATTACAAAAGCCTAACGTCCAGACTTTGAAGTTTGAGCCAAATATACTTAATTTACAAACATTAACAGTATTGCAATCTTTTATGAACTTTTTACTTATCACGACTTTCAGTTATTGGGGTTCAACAATCGAGACTTTTTTATGTACATAATTTATGTTTTTATACTTCCAAGTTGGTCAGATGTATCAAAACTTGAAGTAAGAAAAAAAATATAACCGTCACGTGTTCTCGATAGCATGCCAATAATAAAGTAATACAAATTACTCTAAAGTTAAGTTCTTTATCGCGTGCTTTAGATCATTATTTTTACAAGTTTGTACAATTAATATTAAAAATTCACAGTAAATTTTTTAAAGAATGTTTTTTAACATTCTTTGTAAGATTCAATATTGTAAGTGATAACGTAAGGACTTGATAAAATGATCATACTTCAAAATTATGAATAATTTATAGAGGGGATTTTAAATTTTACAACGAAATAAACATATTTTTCAAGATCCAAAGATGACAACGATTTGGGATGTGAAATGTTGAATGTACAAGTGGGAGTATTAAATATAATGAGAATTACGTTAAGTTCAACTAGTCTACTCAAATCAGGGCAAGAACAAACTGAGAGAAAGAACAAAGCCATTAAGTTTTATTTCCAATGTTATGTATTGTATAGGATAAATATTTATTTGATTTGCTCTGCAAGAAGTCTTTTTAGTATTAAGTGAGAAGGAAAAAGTTTGTAAAATTTATAAATAAGAGTAATGAATGTACAATCAGTAAAATGACAAACTTTTTCCTTATCCAGAATGTAATTAAAGTTTAACAACTTCGCAATTACCAAAAATCCGTATGATAAAATGGATATTACGAATTATGGATTATACATTCCATTAACCAGACTTATGTTAAACGTATATACAAATTGGTAATAAATTATTCGAACTGACGCTTTTTTATCTGAATTTGCATTTTCTCTGCGTATACTCAATTTAATTACCCTAAAAAAATGTTGTTTTCAAAATTTAAAAGTTAAATTTTGCTTTAAATCTATTTAAAAAAAATTACTTTGACAAAACAATTCTTTTTCGGGGCTTTCAGATATTCTTTTTTTTAAAAACTCACCATTATTGCCTCCACCGATGCAGATCGAGGACTTACCTTATCGATGATCCCGCGCTGCGATTTGTTTTCAGGAACAACCTGGATCCGGCCTTTCGAAAAGAACTTTGGCGTATTAAATTTCAGCATCAATTCTCATGTTGAAAGCCGCCGAGCAATGAAGAAAGTTAATTAAAAAAACTATTCACAATTTCACACTGGAATGAGATTACACATTCGCGACATGGCGATTCGAAGTGTACACAAAGGAACGAACCACTCGCACAACAATGCTGCCAACATAACCTCTCTAATGAGTGTGCCGACAGATGCTTTTCTAACACTGTCACATCAAATACCGAAATGAAAAAAATATCACTTTTTCACTACTGAATTACTATCGAAACTCACTAATTATTAATAATGAAGAAAAAACCAAATTAATCGCGGAGACGTGAGAAGGAACGCGCGAACTTGAAACATCAGATCAACGACAATGAAGCCATATTGCTTTGTAACAATTTTCCCGCCAATTTCCCGGAAGACAGATCGTATACGGTATTGTCGTATCGATAGTGGCGCCGCGCGTAGCGAAGACTGTAAGTAGAATATATACACACTGCAATGGAGCATTGCGACGACAGGCAGATTGACGTGAAAAAAAATATAAAAAAAAGATTTACTCGCGTGTGTTGTGTCGTTTCTTGCGATTCTCGAGTGTCCAAGGAAAAAGGCGTTCATTTTTACGCTTTTCCAAGTAAGCCGTGGGAATTAAAACGCCGACAACAGTGGGTGTTAACGGTGCGTCGAACAACGTGAGTTCTTTAATGTTTTGAATGAAAAAAAAGGGCAATTGCAAATCAATTTGCAATTTTGACGAGATTCGTGTCTCTATTAACTCAATCAAAAATGTGTCATCTTGATATTGAATTGTCAGTGTTTGTAGGTTATATTTATGCTCATCTTTGACAGTATGCTCCAAAAAGCGTGTCGTGTAAAACCTTGCACTTGACCTTGCATAAAATGAAGTGTTTAGTTTACAATTGTTTTTATTTCATTTTAAGTGTTTGTAAGACTATTTTCTGATTGTTTTATCTTATTTGTATTTAATAAATATTTTTAAAAAACTGACAATTCAATTGAAATAAAAGCATTCTAATAATTTTTCTTAATAAACATTTTTAAAATTATGATTCAGTGTTTCGTGCTCGGTTAACTTAATAGTGATTATAATTATTATATTTTAGACCTGACGGAAAACCTTGGCAGCCAACGAAATATTCTTTGATTTGTAGCAAGCACTTTGTCGGTGGACAAAAATCAAATAATCCTTTAGACGTTGCGTACAACCCAACAAAGTTTCCACCTTGCTACCGTAAATCGTTTTCTAAAACTGCTGCTGAAAGAGCTAAAAGATACGAACAAAGAAGGAAAATCAATGAATTGGTTCTACTTGATGGTGAATATAAGTCAAATTTAGTTTTTCTTTTTAAATAAATTAAAAATAAATTCTAAAACAAACAAACATACAAACAATGTATAGCTAATTTTTGTTATTAATATTTTTAGGTAACGAATTAAATTCGATAACACCGTTTGAATATGTGGCTGTCGAGGAACCTCCAAAAAACGAATCAATTGCTATTCAGACACTTATCACGACCGAATCAGAGGACGTTGAAGTTCCGTCAGTACTGCAACACAAACAAATATCGTCGTGCAGTCAAAGCCACAGAAGAAGTCCGTCATCATAATTGAATCTGCGCCGGACAACAAGGAAATCGCCCAAAAATCTTTTGTTATTGACAAACAATTGTGCAGCTCCGGTTTTCATGGAATCGTGGATCTGAATGACGACAACAGCATCAAAGCTTGGCTTGGTATCACGAAATCTTTCTTCAACATACTGCTGGCATTTATCAAACCAAAAGCAGATCATCAACCAGCTTTTTTTAAAGTATTGACTCCAGAAAATCGACTTGTTTTATTTCTCATGAAAATGAAAACCGGATTACCGTTTATCAATTTCGTCCCTCTATTTAAAATTTCCTTGAAATCGGTATCCAGAATTTTTTATTCTGTTTGTGATACCTTGTACGACAACACAAAAACCTGGATATTCTGGCCCTCTCGCGAAGTAATCAAAAAGGTGTTACCAGCGACATTCAAAAATTATCCCAACTGCCAGGCCATCATCGATTACACTGAAATTAAAACTCACACTCCTCCTACAGTTGAACAGCGAGCTCAGATGTACTCATCGTATAAAGGGACTTTCACAGTAAAATATTTGATAGCTATTAGTCCTTCCGGACTCATTACGTTTATCTCAAAAGGATACGGAGGGCGATCAACGGACGGATACATCACGAACGATTCTGGATTTCTGAATATCCTCGAACCTGGAGACTTGATACTTGCTGACAAGGGGTTCCCAAAAATCAAGTGTGAGATGTTCAAACGTAAATGCGTTCTCGTCATGCCGCCGTTCGCCTCTTCTGGTCAACAGTTCACCGAGAGAGAAGTGATGGAAAAATATTCTATTGCGTCAGTGCGGATCCACGTCGAACGGGCGATACAAAGAGTGAAAGTTTTTAAAATCTTACGTGAGGTTAACATTGAATTGCTGCCATACATTGATAAAATAATTTATCTTGCGTGCGTTTTCGCAAATAATAAAGAACCACTCATTCGTGAAAATGAAAATTGTAATTAGTCGTCGTCATGAATCAAATGTTATAATAAATTTATAAATGTAATCATAAACATCTTTTTTCACTTTTTATGCTTTCAACATGAATAAATGAAATCAACAAATATTTATATACAAAATCATGAATCTTTTAACGTTCTCGTGCAAACAAATGGATAAGATAATTATAATAAAAATGATCTATTTTTTCAACAAGCTCACTTAAAAATTTTTCGTTTCTTCGAATTGTCAAATGGACCATTTCAACTACTGAAAAAACTATAAAGTGACAAATGTTTACGCCGGTTATGTACATCGAAATTTGAACCTGAGTGTAATACTTGTGCGTTTCTTTCAATTCGATCTCGTTGCGGTTGTTAAAAAACAAATAAGGAACATTACAAGTATGCTCTGTGGGATTGGTTATTCGCAAATATTTGCAAGAATAAGGACACTTGATCTCGACTAATACCCACTCATTTTCATTTAAAACCATCCCGTCTGGGCTGCAAGCCATGTAAGGCTTGCTGTATACATATATATGCTGTATATATATAAGGATTGCTGCTGGAAACAATCAAACCTACTTGGTTTACAGTGAGCGATATTTTTTTTTCGAACTCTGCCCTAGCGACCGATTCCTTCGAGAGACCGTATTCCTTGTCAGGAGTTAGGCGACCTTGGTACTTGTCTCGCGCCAACGCATCAGCCAAAGCGCGATAAGCGTCGTCAGATTGTTTCGTTTTAATTCGGTGAGCTTTTAAACTAGCAGTAATCCTAAATCGACGCTGATCAAACCATTCAACTGTATTCGATTGTTCGATAGACTTAAGACAAATTTCTTTCCAATTGCTTTCGACAACAAGAACTTTTTCTGCAAAATACTGTTCGCAATTTTCGGAACATTTTGTCGCGGTCAGTTTGATTTCGCATGCATTGTTGACAGAGCTAACATAGCTTCGATAGATAGGAAAATTTATTGATTGCAACGGAAAAAGAGCGTCAATCAACTGCTGATTTTTTATCAATTTATCTTTCTCTAACAATAATCGCTGTTCCGGTTCGCTTTCTAATTTTTTAGCAACTTTGAAACAATTGATCAAATTATTTTTTTCTTGGAGATGCTTTTCGTTTTCAAAAATGTTTTTCACATTTTCAAAGTGGAAAACTTCTCGACGAATATTTCCTTTCTCTGAACAAAAAAGTGAATCGATTGTGCAACCTTTACTGCAATATTTTTTAAACTGATTGTCAGGAGGACGGTTCCAAAACATTGGTGCATCAGTCTTCGACAAACTCTTCTCCTCGTTGACGAAAATGCAAATCGCAGCCGCATGTTTACATTTTCCTCTCCCTGCTTTGCAATTGCAAAATGTGCTTTCAATTTCGCGATAAGAATCAAGCTGCAAAGTATCGAACCCTTCAAATTAAAAATGACATAAAAAACGAATGAACAATACCAAAAATTAAGCAAAAAGAACGTTAGCTGAAAAAATCGGCACATTCGAAACAATGCATTTGGAGACGAAATTTATAAATCTAACCTCAATTTTTGAATTATAATAAATTTGTTTGTTCCTGGTGCTTGCAGCACCTGGTATCTCTCGTAAAACCGTTCCAGTGATAAAACTTTTCAACAACTTCTCGAACGGAACCGACATGATTGCTGCGTGCAAGGTTTCGTCCTTTTGAAATGCTATTTTTTCGAAATGTATTTACATTCACAGGTTGAAAGCAACACGTTAAAATGAGAAACATGTCTCACAATTATTTTGTAGCACAAACGAAAAAAGAAATCTTCAAATTTTTTGCAAAACCATTAAACTAACAAAACTATTTCTTATTGGATTTACGACCAGTGTATATACTCTACCTACGCCAAATGTCAGTAGGTGGCGCGCGTGATGTTCGGAGCAGATACGACAATAGCGTATCTATGGTCAGTTTTGCGACACATAATGAAAAAATGAAGGCCAAAAAAATACGACTTGATTTCACTAAAAGACTTATAAACAAGTAAAGTCAGATTCACAAATAAACTTAAACAAAAATGAATAACGATTCGCGATAATTTTTTTTTCGCAGATTCTAAACGAATGAAGCATGAGCAAATACATATTGGCAAAAGCGTATCAAAACATGTTTAGTCTCAAAAAATAAGTGAGAGGAACAGAGTAAAAACATTTGTGTCTCTTCGTTTGTGTGCTCTGGTTTACAAAAACTTATTCCAAGGTCATGTTTTGTTTTTTGACTTTATGTTTTAACGATGTATCTCTACAAGTTTCAAAAAAATTATTAAAAATGAACATATAAGACTCGAGTCCCGGAAAATACTTCCCTAGTAATTCAGATATCGACGATATAAGTCTCGACGCTAGATCGTCGAGACCGCGATGAGATACCGTCGAGCTAGCGTCGAGACAAAAAAACTATGCCATTTTCATTAAAATTGGAAATTAGTAGTTATATGTATGATGCACTTAACTTTTTAATTTCTAAATTGTATGAAAAAAAACGATTATAAACATGTTCTCAAATTTTTATTTCGAAAGTTTTGTCATTTGGAATAATTTAATAATTATAAAAGTGAATAATTTGAATAATTTATTATTTAAGCCTAAGTTTTACTAAGAACCAATACTAGATGCCAGCGTTAGCCCAGCAGTCTTTTCCAGTATTGACCCAAATAAATATCAGTTTATATCCAAACAATTTCCAGAACCGAATAAAGAAAACCAATGTTGTCCCGATATAGGCAAAATACATTTATATGAATCTTAACATATACAGATGTTTTTATATTATTAACTTTTTATTATTTATGTACCCAGATAGTTACAAAGAAAAACGCTTCCATAATAATTGTTAAAAAAAATTAACAGGTCAGCATTTTTAGATGATGTTATGTTTTTTATGCGCGTAATGGACTGAAAAACATGCTACATTAGTGCAAGATGTTCTCGAAAACTATTTTTTTTCGAGTTTTGAACCCCTCAGGCAGCCGATCTGGGGTATCAAAAAACCAAATTATCAAGGTCGCCCTATTTGACTCACGTATTATTTTATATGCTCCGAATAAACTATAATATCATTCAAGAAAAGCGCGAAAAATTTTCGCTAAACCGATTTTTCGAAGTATGCCAAATCAACTGCCACTATCGAGGTATGCAAAATCAAGTGCCACTATGTCTAATATGCAGCAAATGGACTATAAAACCGAACTGATATAGCGCGAAACGTTTTTAGAAACTTTTTTT
>JAQQRF010000250.1:0-69987 GCA_030523145.1 Trissolcus brochymenae | reverse complement strand
TAGGAGCTTATGTTTTCATGTAGCGTTGCGCTCACGAAAATTCGAGCGAATTTGATGCAGAATTAAAATAATATTTCTTTTCAGGGTCGTAATTTTTTTTCTTTTTCTCCCCGTCCCTTAAATTTTCAAACAAGAAATTTTTAAACAAAGCTCCACAAAATTTTAGACAAAGACAAAGAAAAAAAATTTTTTCTCTTTCTCACGTGTAATTTTCTGTTACTCTTTATTGTTAAAAAAAAATTTTCCATTTTCTCGAACAGCAAGGTTTTACTCGATTTTGGTAAAGTTCGATATCCTTCGCTTCGAAAAATTGTTAACATGTCTGTAATTGAACTGAGTTACAGATCTCATATATCTATGTGCCCAGTGACGAAAATTGTCTTCAATAGGGTCTATAATGGTCTTGTGCCACTATCCACCGCCAAAAGAATATGACGAACGAGCAGAATAGGTTCGCAATCTCGACCCGCCGAAAGTTCATTGGAAAAAAATTCAAAGCCAAAATTTTGACTGAAACAGGTTAGAATTAAAATAAGTAAACTCATTATGGTGTTAACTTTTTTCTTCAACAATTTATATTAACATTATTTGGAAATTGTTTCAAATAATTATGAGCAAGGAATAAGCTTGATTTGAAAGAACTTTCAAAAGCGTAAATGACATCTTAGAAATGTACAATTTGAGTATGTTATTATTCATTATCCAATTAAAAATTTTTTTAGAATTAGACTTTTCAAAATTTTTTTTCTTACTATTTTTCTTATAAAAATATAATATTCATATACTGCAATTTTCTATTAATTTAAAAAAAAACTTTCAATTCTTTACACTTATCAATTCAACACAATTTCTTTTCAAAAAGTGTTTTGAAAAAGAAATATTTTCATTAAACAATTATTTCAACAGAAAAATGCAGTCCAGATCGAACATCAGTTTGCTCCAAGAAAACAAGGTACGTCGACAATTCATTTGAGAAAAAACTGAAACAATGTAAGAGTTTCCTAGTTTTCACAATTTTTTTAGAGAAAATAATTAATATAATCACATTTTTTGATACGATTATTAATTTTTCCCAGACGAAAAAACATCTTTTGATCCTTCGGAAAACAACAATTAAAGTTCATCAAGCTCAAAATCCAAGTTATGTCCGATCTTGAAGGATGTGGAGATAAAAAAATGTGACATCTAAAAACAAAAACCAGGACCATGTTTAAAAGGAGGTCTGCATTTTCTGATAAACGCTGTTAACAAAATCTTAAAGTCTCTTTAAAATCTTTGATTGGTTATGAAAATCAACGTTTCTCAAACTTCACTTTTGTTACGGCCTAGTGACCGTCGTCGTTATTGTTGGGAAGGAATATACAAGAAAGAAAAGTTCAAGCCTTAAGGAAAATTTACATTTATTTTTGGTACTCATATTTATAATTCGGAATCTGTAGATGTATCATCGGAATCTGAATCCGAACTGGATGAAGATGTGGAGCAAGGGTCTCCGATGATTTTTTCCTTTTTCAAGTTGCAGGAACTTTCGCTCGAGGAAGTCCTTGTCCTCTTCCTGTAGGGAGTGGGAGGTCTGGCGAAGATATCCTTCTGAAACTCGATTGGAGTGGGGATATACTCCAGGGTTTTTAAAGCAGGATACTCTTCTTCGGGGTTGTATTCCGGGCTGTCACCTCTGGTCGTGGTTTCACTCCCGATAGGTGACGTAGGAGCATATGTTAGAGGGGAGGTGGTGAGGTCCGAATATGATGGTCCCGTGGGTTGGTATATAGGGGACCTTGGAGAGTCTGAGAAATGGTGCCTTGGAGGCGAAAGTTTAAGGGGTGTTGGTTCTTTTATTAGTAAATTAAAGGCTTTAAGTCTATTCCCCTCAGTTTATTTAAGAAATCTGTTGAAGGTCTTAAACTTCTTGCATTCTCTAAGTACGGCTTGATTTAGTTTTCTGTATTTAATTTTTCTCTCGCGCTCCTCTAAGTACAATTTCTCAGTTTCTTCAATTTCTGTTTCAATTTCCTCCCCCCTTTTTCCTCCTAACCGCTTCGCTTTCCTCAAAATTTGATCGCGGAGACGGTTTGCCGCGCTGGGAGGATTCACTATTGAGACAAGAAAAGGATGCTTTAGTTTCTGGTCTGATCCGGTTATTTTATACTAATCTCGGTTTCTTACAATATTTGTGGTAAGGGTATTTTGATAATAACTTAGATTTTGAACAAACAAAATCTTTATTATCCTTTTTAGGGTTAAAATTGGGGAGATTAGCAAGTTCGATCTTAAACTATCGAATCTTTATGCTAATTATTGGTCAGGATTTTATTTTGCAAATCCAATCTCAATAAATTGAATCCTTTGCTATAGGGTGAGGAGTTGAATTGGAGGGAGAAAGGGTTAGTCTGCGTCACCGAGATTCATATTTTGTTTAATAGAGGTTAGCCACTCACTTTTGGTTGTAGATCGGTTTTGAAAATAAAGGTGACGCCTTGAAGTCGATGCAGGGTGTCCTAGTTGGCTGGTTGTAGCTCAGGGTTTGCCACGCTCACTAACCGTTTCAAATCATTATTTACACACTTTTTGTAATAAAATTATTTATTTATTGAAAGTTGAACAGCAAGTTTAACAGAACTTGCTCTTGGCTCATGAGTTGACCGAACTGGTTGACCGAACAGAAGGTTTGAACTGGCCCTCAGCCGAAATATTCGTTAATTTATATTTTTCAGCACCCTGGTCCCACTCCGTGAGGGTGGGACCAGAGGACCGCGATGAGTCCCCCAGAAATTAGTTTTTTGAAGGCAGCTGGACGAAGAGACGCTCTGATTGGAAAAAGTGGGTGTATCTCTTGAGGGTTACGCTTTCCCATTTGCAGTTTCCTTCCGTTGCGTCTCGAGGACCATCTCCCACTTAAGCATCATGAATTAATTGGTTTTCTGCGAATGGGTTGATTGCAACATCATGCCCAATTTTTGAGCTGAATATTTTTATGTGTTTCCGGTCAGAACAAAAGAGCAGACATGGCTCTGTAATATGTTGTCTCAAGTTTCATTGCTTGAGACAATTTATTGCGATATATCGCCAGAATCGCACCAAAAAAGTGGCGTGAGCAAAGCAACTTATTAATAAGTTGCTTTGCAACTTATTAAAACAATTGTTTTCATTTCCACTTGGATTTCGTAATTCTTGCTCACATGTGAATAAATGTTTTGCAGATGTTCTGAACCGGGCACAAGTTTTAATCTTTGTGTGTAGTAGGAATTTTCCATTTTCATTTATTAATTAGTTTATTAAAAAATTAGGCGGAATTTTTATGTTTCCGTCACACTTTGAACTTAAGTAAATGTTGTCGATATTTGTTAACTTTTATTATCCTTTTGTTTGATACAATTACAATAAAAAGTGTTATTCTTATTTTGAAAGATGACTGTCCTGAAGAGAAATCAGAACCAGCACTCTTCTAGCATGAAAAAATCAACTCCAGTCCACAGAAAACAGTCAATCCCCAATAACTGCAGTCTTTCGTCGATCGATTATTCACCGGATAGATCTATAAATCTTAATTCCGATGGATTGCTTAATTATCAACTTGATAATTTGATAATTTATCAAATTATTCATTTTTGTATTTTTCTTTTCAGTTAACAACGCAAGCAAAGTAGGAGTATTGACACCACCAAATTGTATCAATTTTTGTCACTTTTCAATATTTTTTATTGGTTTTTTTCAAAAAAGAAGATTTTAGATCAAATTGAAAAACAAAAAAGGAATTTTACATACGAAATTAATAAAACTAAACTTGAACTCATGCAAGTAATGTCTTTCTCAATAAAAAAGGTTCCTTCTAAAGAAATAATAGGTTTCACTTTTCCTATTATGACAGTAGAAGAATTCAAAGTCTATAAGAAAAAGCTTGCTGGAAGTGCGGAGATGAGAAAAAATCTGGTATTTATAATCCACTTTTTTCAGTTATATTACTTTGTAATATTTGCTAGTGACTAACGTGAATACTGAAATGTATATAAAATTAGAATTTAACAAATATATTTTTTAATTTTAGGAAGACTTGATGATCTGTTACAGTAGTGTGAACATCAATTTTACAGATTCCGTCCGCAAAATTTTAAGTTATCTATTGGATACAAATGTACAAATGAAGTACAGTGGTATGGTAAAGTCTCCAGGAAAAAAGAATTTTTCAAAGGGGCTTATGCAATTGCGTCGACTTTGATAATTTGATCTGTAGTTGCGCCTAAATCTATGGATAATTGTGCCGAGTTCTGCGTTAATGCAATTGCGCCGAAATAACAAAAGTACATCTGCAATTGCGCCTAATATAATTTTAAATCAATTTTATATTAAGTTTTGTATTCGAAATCAAATTCTGAAAGTGAACTGTCTTGTGTTTCTATTCTACGCATAACTTGAAACAACCTAATTAATTGCAAGTTTCATAGTTCGTTCACCGTGTTTTTATTTTGATGGTACCTCAATTTTGAATTCAGTTCATTACGAATGCTTCAGTTTGAATTCAACTTGCAAAATGTTCGTGACTCTTTTGGAAAAAGGAAATCCTCTCATAATTGAGGGCGATTTTAAATATCGAAAAGGCCCTTTTTTAAAAAGAAGTGGAGTGTGGAAGTAAAGGTGCATAGAAAAAACTTGCAATGCCTACATTTGGACAAATTCTAAAGAAACTAGTATCGTGCAAATTTGGGATTCTCATAATCATGATCCGCCAAAAAATTTGCAGCGATAAGTGCTTTCCAATACCATAAAAGTTAAAGCAGTACAGGATATTTCTTCACGACCGTTTAAATTAACCAGAATAGAATTGCCCTTGCTTGGTCCAAGATTGGGACCGTGTGCAACAAAATAAAAAATTCTTATAAAGAACGCAGGAAAATATATGTACGACTACCTAAAAGTCTTTCAGAGGTCCATGTTGTTTTAACGCAAATTTTAAATCAATTACAAACAAGTTACGGGGAAAATCTTTTGCTGATAAATGATGACGTGCAAAATATAATTGTTTTTTCAACTCCATCAAACATTTTTGACTGAAGCTGAGAAACTAATGATGGATGGAACATTCCAGTATTTCGCTCGTCATTTTTATCAGTTTTTTACCGTTCATGCTGTCAAAAATGGGTGAATAGTTTTTCTTTTATTTTTTTTTGTATAAAGTCTTTTTTATTCTCATTTGTTTCTTAAATTTTAGGTATTATATTCCTGTTGCATTTTGCTTGTTAAAAGACAAGAGAAAAGAAACATATGTTTCTTTATTTAAACATTTCATTAATTATTGTTTTACTTTACATCTGGACTTGTATCCAAAATATGTAACTGTCAACTTTAAACGCGGAATTCATATCGCTGTTTCTAAGGTTTGGTCCTGCGCAACAATTATTGGTTGCAGATTCCATGTTACACAAGCATGGTATCGCAAAATACAAAAATTAGGTTCGTCACACGTCTTTTTTTAAAATTTTTTTATATATGTTTTTTTCATTTTTTAATATTTTTTTGTATATTTTCATACAGGATTAACATCTTATTATGAAGATGGATCTTCTGACACGGGTCAGTGGCTACATTGGGTATTTGGATTTGGCATTTGTCAACGCTAGTGAAGTCGAAGAAATTTTTTTTGAAGATTTTATGACTGAATTGCCGACCGAACTTACACCTTTTGCCGATTATATTGTTGAAAATTATATCTGTGAAGATCCTGCGTTTCCTCCTGAAATTTGGACGTCTACTACGATTGAAGATCAGACTACGAACGCATGCAAATCGTTTCATTCGCGGTTTAATAGAGTCAATCTTAGTAGTCACCCACACATTTGTCACTTCATCCAAACTGTAATGGAATTTCAGGAGGAAACGTATGTTAAAATAAAAAGCAGTTCTGTTGAAATAAGGAAAAAAAATTATAATGCGAGTTTCCAAAACAGGTATAAAAATATTTTAAAAGTGTTCAACGAGTATAAAAATGAAAGATTGAATCGTTTTGACTATGTGAAAAAAACTTCGCAGCATTACAGACCAAGAAAATAGGAATGTCAAAATTTTGTCATGTTTTTTTTATGTTTTTTGTTGTATATATTCTTCTTAATTGCAGTATTTGAATGCAGTATGTATATGCAAATTAGCTTATCGATGTTAATTTTTATGTTATTGAAATAAAAAAATTGAATGTCAGCGCAATTGAATTATTTTAATTCGGTGCAACTGCGTAAACCAAACGCAGGTTTCTTATCTGTAGTTTTCCAATCGGCGCAATTGCATATCACCCTTTTCAAAGACGCAGGTCTTCAAATTTTTGGAAAGTGAGTGTATATATTTTTTAATATTATATAGAGAATATCTATTTCTGACAAAATGGTTATCATTATTTCTATTTTTATGTTTTAGATGCGCTAAGAACTGCATACCAATGGTCATTAAAGACAAACTGATGCAACATATTATTGAGGTACCAACGCTGATTTCGTACCGTTTGTCGACGTTAGTAGACGATGTTGACACAGTACGGAATCAATGTTAGTAAACGACGATGGCATACGGTACCGGGTCGACGTCATCAAACGACTCAGGCGTTGTGTTATAATCCACAGTTTACCCGATGCTGACGCGACGTCATCGAACAATGTTGTTACGACTTTACCAACGTCGTGCCAACATCGTTACGACTGTATTTTTCTGCCTGAGTTAGCATCAAGTGCTCCAAATATTTTTCTCTGGTTTTCATTATATAAAATGATTCTGCAAAATTATGTTCGACCTATTAAAAAAACCTGCAGGAATGACTAGCAATAAATTTTTTCACAAAGCCTAAGATGGTATGAATGGCGAGGATGTCACCGATGATCGCCAGGAATGACAAATAAACCTGAACTTGACCAGACTCGGTCCCAATCATGATAACTTCGTTTTTCAAGAATAAATAACCAGCAAGATTGTTTATCGCAAAGTTAATATTGGAGCCCAGGAGCCTTCGTTGACACTTTTATTTATTTTTTAATTTTATGAACAGGCACAATAGGGTTACAAAATGTTTATTTTTATGATTTGAAAAGCTATATTCTAAACTATTAAGTACATTTCGTTATAATGATTCAAGTAAGACAACTCCCAATCCGAACAAATTAAATTTGGTTTTCTGCGAGTGGGTGTGTTATATACTGGGAATTTAAAAAATATTTGATTCGAGATATGAAAAAACCATTTACAAATCTTCGCTTATTATAGGTTAATGGAACGTCTAAATTCGTATAATCAAGCAAATCGTCACCGGATATTGAGCCGAATGAGACAAAATTTAAGACACACGTCTTAAGGTTTTAAAAGTTCTGATTCTTGAACATCTAAAAACACGTCTAATTCAAGTAAGAGAAAACAGATGAGACAAGTTTGAACTCAAATCATTCACCTTACTACATTTATGAAGTAAAAAAGTGATTGCTATAAATTTAAATTGATATTCCTTGCAGATTCTGAAGAAGAAATTACTGGATCAATAAACAATTTTAGAAGGGCTTCTTCAAATCATTCAAGTGATGAAGAAGAGTAAGTCGATAAATTTTTTCTTGATTATCTTGATATTATCTTAGTTGTATCTTAGACAAAATTATCAATATAATTGTATGTAAATGGTATGATGTTTGTATTGATTCATAGTGACTCAAGAGCATCGTCAAACCTATCTCTCAATTGCCATGGCAACGTATACGCAGTCAATGATATTCATAATGAAAAATAACACAGTTTTTCTGATTCGTTTTATAAGCGTCATCGACCAAAACGGTAACACAGAATCAAATTCAAGTGATTCAGAAATCAGTCGAGAAAGTCCTAGTAACGATGAGGAAAGCGATGTCAATTCCGATTGTGATAGTGAAGATGAATTCGTAGATGGACCTCTGTATAATGGTGCTGAAATCACCATGATGCTGAAAATCCACCAGATGTACAGCAGAAAGTCTGCTGTCCATCTTATTTTTCTTTTTGCGGTTCAAATTATCAAACGTTGCTTTATCAGAGCTGATGAATCTCATCATTCTTCACTGTCTACTTCGAAACTACTATGTGCGGACATTTTATCATATGAAGAAGATTTTATTTAAAAATTTTCCATGGCCAACTTGCAACTTCGACTGTAAAGACTGTCACCATCCATTACCAGATAAAGATTCAGAGTGCCCTTGTGGATCTTCAAATGGAGTTGCTTTTTTTCTTTCAATGTCTATCATATCGCAACTACAAGCATTGTTCAAGCAACCTGGTTTTTGTGATCTTTTAAATTACAAAAACGTTCGACAAAAAAAGTAAACCCCAACAATGATGAAGATATATATGATGGAAAGATCAACAAAAAAACTCTCTTCACCAGGTGGACTATTATCTGTGCTATCGAATTTATCTTTCTTTTGGAGTACTGATGGAGCAATATTACGATGGCGTCGACTTTGAAATAGCAGAACCTAATGTCATCCGACACATTCGGGGTTTCATTATCGGGGGCACATGTGATCTTCCAGCCAAAGCCAAGTTTTCAAACATGCAACAGTTCAACGGACGATTCGGTTGTCAAATCTGCAAGGCAGAAAGTAAAACCCTCAATCACGTTCCTGTTTATCCATATCGAGATGAAATTGAGCTGCGAACAACCGAAGAAACACGAGCTTTATCGCGACAAGCTTCCGTTTTAGGACTACCGCAAACTGGAGTGAAAGATCCTTCCACTTTAGACTATTTCGTCCATGATTATATCTGCACCACGGTCGTAGACGATATGCACTGTGCCTACCTAAGACAGACAAAACAAATGATATCTTTGATGTTTGGCATTGAGCACAGAGGTGAACGATGGTCTTTGTACGACAAACTTGATATCGTGGAGATGCGTTTTTCATTTGTCACACCGCCTCATTTTGTACACAGACTTCCTCGCTCATTGTCAGATCTGTCGAATTGGAAGGTTGCAGAATTCAAAAACTGGTTGTGGTTCTACTCTTTGCCTATAATCTACAACCTATTACCTTTAGACTATTACGAGAACTACAAGTTACTTGTAGGAATCTATTTTCTGAGCATGCAAAGTATATCAGAGGAACACATCGAAACTTCGCAGAAGATGTTGAATCAATTTGTTAAGGAATTTGAGGCCATGTACGGTCAGGTCAAAATTTTGCCTAACACTCATCATCTGCTTCACCTCCCAGAATGTGCCAAAAAATGTGGGCCTTTGCAGAAATTCTCATGTTTCCATTACGAAAACTGCAACTGAAAACTGAAATGTTTAGTACGCGGAACACGGTGTGTGGAGAGCCAAATAGCATCTTCTTCTGCTTTATTCATTAATATGGCCCAATTCAAAAATAAGTACTTGAAGGATCAAGAGCCTTCGAATTCTGTGACAAACTGCAAAAACCGAATCAAAGACGGAAACTGGTGCACGTGACTGTTGATTTCAAAATCGTTAGATTGTTGAAAATTTTTGTCAATGTACCCAACAACTTGAGAAGATTACTGATGGAAAACAGAGTACATTTCAAAACAATCTGATTATTACAAAAAAGTGTCTACTTCGAAACCTGCAGTTGCATTCACTTTGTCAATGATGAAGCTGCGATTATTGGAATAATCAAAAAGTTCGTAAAGCTGTACCGATGCGAATGTGATAAAATATGTCAAGACACTGAATATTGTGGAACTCGATATTATGCAGTCATCATTAAACTCACCTTGAAGCCTATTTCGTTGAGGAAGTTTGGTAACATGAAGCTAAATTAATGCTTTTGTAAATTATTTGTAAATTGATTCAGACATTTGTAAATAGTTGTAAACTTTAATTTTCAAAAATATTAGGTTATTATATCGTGTATGCATCTGAATTGAGTTTGAAAATGTATATATCCGTGGTGAATTGCAATAACCAGTTAACGTCATAGGGATTACATATATACTTAACTGGTTATTCCAATTTACCAAAGACATATAGTATCTAAAAATTATAGATTCGATATATTATCTTGGTGGGACCCTTCATAAATCAGTTTCATAATACAACTTATTATATATGTAAATAATTTTATATATAATCTATAACGTTCACGACAAATTCTATAAAACTCGAAAGACCAACATTTTCCCCTATGACAGTCACAGTTGTTTCTTTGCGATTTCGAAACGATCACAAAACGTTCTAATTTCTTTCTCTTAATAAAAAAAAACATAAATAAATAAAACCCAATAATTGTCAAAATTGCCTTTTGGCGATTTCAAGTTGATCTCAAAATGATCCGATTTTTATCTCTGCAGAAAAAGAAAAAAATTGTCAAAGTTGCGTCAAAATCAAAAGTTCTTTAACAATCAAAATCGTCACAGTTGTCTCTTTGGGATTTTGAAACGATCACGAAATGTTATCATTGTTATCTCTTAATACAAAAAAATAAATGAAAAACTAATAATTGACAAAATTGTCTCTTTGCGATTTCAAAATAATCTCGGAATGATTCGATTTCTATTTCTGTATAAGAAGAAACGAAACCGTCAAAGTTGTCTTTTTGCGATTTCGAAAAGATATTTTTATATCTATAAAGAATAAAATCATCAAATTTTTTCTTTGCGATTTTGTAATGATCTCGGAAAAATCCCATCAAGATCTTTTTAGAAAAACGAATCCCAGAAAATCAAATGGTAACGTCCTAATCCCGGAATGAACCTCATATGATCTCTCTAGAAAATAGTGAAACAGTCGAAATTGTCTTTTTGCACTTTTGACATGATCTTGAAAAGATATTCGTTTGATCTCTCTAGGAAAAAAAAGTGAAACAGTCGAAGTTGTCTTTTTCCAATTACGACATGATCTCGAAAAGATCTTTTTCTGATCGTTTAAGAAAAACAAACGGAACAGTTAGAGCTAAAAAAACAGATCCTGCAATCTACCGCAAGATCAAATAATGACGTCTTGTTTTTCTATTTTTTGAGATCACTTTGAGATCTTTTAGAATCGCATCACAAAACGATCTTATTTACACATTTCAAAGTCATCTTCTCATTTTGACTCGGGAGCCCTTCCATTTTTCTTTTCATGATTTCGTACCATAATTTATTCATATCATCCAAAACTTTTTTATATACTGGGTTATGACTTTCATCATCGATTATAAAGTCCTCCATCTATACGTATCATGTTTAATTCATGGAATACGTAAGATTTACTTTTTCTTCGTCTTTAAATGATCTTTAAATGTGTTTACTTTGTCTCGGCAATCGACTCTACGAAATCACGTCATTAAAATTTACCATGTTAAAAACGAGACGCATGACACAAGGACCAAAATGAACCACTGATATGAGAAGCAATTAAATATGACATCAAGTTCACCAACGAGCAAGCTTCTCTTCCGGAAGAGCGAATCCCACCCTATCTCAAGGCGTGGTCTACTTTGAAAAGCATTCTCTTAGATATCAAACCAACGGCGCACCGTTTCTAATCTCCAGTGGCATGTATTATACATAAAATAAAGCCTCTGCACTTGCTATTTGCACAAGAGATTTCTGAGAAAACTACTCTACTGGACAATAAACTCAGCCGCCTGAATGAAAAAAAGGTAGCGTTAAAACATTTTTGAATTCCAAATTTAGGTACACCGATTACTTTAGTAAAAATGAGCCATAGAAAAAACCTTTTTCATGGCGCGTTATCATCCCAGTCTCTTATTTTATTTGTTTGTTGGTGTTTTTTTTCGACCGTTTTAAAATAACTCCACCATCGGCCATCGTCATAAACAATAGACTCGTTGCAATAAATTCCGACTGGAGCTAATAAAATACAGGATAAACTCAAAAATGGTTGATGTGGGCTGGCGGTATGTATCTTTGCAAAATAAAACAAAAATACTGTTACTGGAAAAAGAAAAAGAGAAGATGTTTGCTGAGCAGCGGTAAGCGTTCTTCTTGCTTTCGCAAGTAGCGGAGGAAACTTATATTATTGGTCCGAGGGCAACGCGGCTGTTTACGCTACACACGCCTATCACAGCAGTGCGATATCTATGCGCATAAATATCTAGAAACCCGTGAGTATTATTTCAATGCGAGGATGTGTGTGCGGTGCGGCTCGTTTATATCCATGCGCGAGGCAGGTTTAGCCCAGCGATAACACTTGGAGCATGTATGTGAGAAAAGCTGCCTGTTGCGTCCATCGACGTGGAATCGCAAAAATAACCGACCAGAGCATCCACGTTCCCGGCTTGACACGAGGCTTATTCGAAATTAACAAGGTATAAGGAAAACACTGCCGATGCACAAAACGATCGCTCACCCTGCGAGCTTCTGGTTCTGCATATTGTTTTAACGTTAAAGCACAGTCCATTTGCGGTCAATCAATAGAACTAGCAGCAGCTCGTTTGATCAAGCTGTCATAAACAAAATTAACATGAATATTCAATTGACAACTAATTAAATTTTGTTTTTTGTATATTATTTTTATAGATTTTTCGAAAAAATTTTTAAAAATACAAACTATTTTAAAACATATTTTACAGTAGTTCTGGGAAATATAAACAAATCTATTTATTCAATTTTGTGAAATTATTATTTTAGTTATGTTTTTTATTTGAATCAAATATAAGATAGGTATAACTTCACCTGAGGCTGTTTTGCTTTAGATGTAATTTGCTCACTCAGGTGTTAATCAAAATGTTATTACAAGCTGGAAAAGCAAAATTCATTCGTGCATCAGTTTTTCCGTTTGTAAATTTTACCGGGGGTTCCACAATGGCTTCAGGCAATTGATGTTATATATATATTAAAATTCAAATTAAGTTGATAAATTTTATCTCATTTTTGATCAAAACGTTGAGCAAACGACTTTTATGTAATTTTTTTATATATACTCCGTTATAGTTCATACACAATTTTAGTTAAATTTGTTTTGTTTTCGTTCAGAGCGATTGAATATTATTGACTAAAATTAAATTATGATATTTTTACAAAAAAAAAAAAAAACTAAAACAAGATTAATATAATTATATAATGTACTTAAACTGTAGGTATTAAAATTACTGGAAGGGAGGGGGGGGGAGGAAAGAGATCCAAACCGATGAATAGAAATAACTTAAGGTTAATGGCAGCCGAACGGCGCGTAAATTACGTTATTCACTGTGCGAAATCTAAATGATAGATTATTCTGGTATCTTGATTTTTGAGCGGGATGTTGAAATCGGAGGATAGCAGAACGCGGAAAATGGAGCTATAATGCTCGTCAGTGCGTGAATAAACTACTTTGAACGACAAATAAATATGCTAATGACATTTGAGAAACTTCGAATGCCATGCACCTTCACCTTTACATCATCGAAGAACAAACTTTGCCCGCAACTTTTCCAGCGACAGAGCGTTTCGCGTGGAGACTCTCTCCGAGTCAGAGAAAAATAAAGAGGGGGCGAAACGCCGAGGGGTGAGAGTTAGAAGTGTTGGAACAAGAGGGGCAGCGGAAATGAAAAACGTGAATAAGAAAAAAAACACACGTATAAAGAGGAAGACGAAGTGATGAGAAGACAGAAAGAATTCTCTTAAATAATATAAAATTCTGTGAAAGTTGATAAGCCGAGGCGCGTTCAAACTTTTCACTCGGCGCTTCCATTTCTTATTATAATGAATGCATATCGGCTTAGCCGAAAGTAGAACCGGAGGTGGAAACCCTTTTTAGTTCTGCACCGAGGAGTCTTCGGGACTTAAGCAAGAAGGCTCTCGCGCGCTCTCTTCGGCTTAACGGAGCCAGAGCTGTGAAAAAAACTGAATCCAAACATGTTACCCGGGATATACGATATCCACCGACACTCTTTTATGATGTGTTTGATCAAAATTATGAATTCTGAATATAAGCTTTGGCTTTCAAAGGTTTTAGTTTGACCAAGTTTCAACCCTCAAAAGTTAACACCAGCACGCTGCAAAACTAGAGACGAATCGCAATCATAACAAACTTTCTTAGATGCAAAACAACTAAAGAAGAAGAGTCAAAAGTTATATCTCGTACAAACGTATATCGTTTGCATTTCTTATTCATTTTTATTTATTTATTTATTCTAATAAATACATACTCGATTTTTTGAAAACTAGTTTTGTGAAGAAAAACAAAATAATAAAATTGAACTAAAAATGAAATTCTAAGAGTTAATAAAATGATATAAAATGTAACGAGTTCGGAACGTTGGTTCGGCAATTTTTGTTGTTACACACGTGGACACTCAGAATTACGGAGGTTTGGAATATTTTATGCGCGACTGTCGGGTAGTTTGAGAGCGACATGCGGTTGTCAGATCCAGATTGCGTCCACCCTCGCGTGGCCAAATGTGCCTGAAAAGCGTGATGTCACATGTAGATATTATATTCATAAAATTGCACAGCCTGTTTTTTCTTATATTTTCAATTTCTTTGTGCTTGACTCGTCGATCTTGATCAAACTTAAAAAGTCCTGCAAGTCTTAGAAGACATACAAAACTGAAATGTTAGCTTGCAAAATCAAAGTATAATTTTAATTAAACAGCGGAGGTGTAGCGCGTCTGACGGCAAGCACAGCCTTTGCTAAATCGTTTCAGGTTTATAACCGATATTATAATCTTTCTCCCTTATTAATAGAGGCACACAGAAATTAAAAGTTGGAAGACCAATGCTCCGGCGCACGTGTTAAATCATCGCGAAGATCTTAGTAATTTAATAAGCAATTTCATGTAAATTTCAAAGGCGTTGCCGCAACGCTGCCTGAACTCAATTCCGAAATGTTTGCACGTAACATTAGGAAGTTCGACTCTCTTGAAATCCAATACTAGTCACTGCAGAGCGAACCAACTTCGCTACTACGACCTTTGACTATAATTTGCGATTCATTTTATTTTCATTGATTATTTTATAAACACGTTTGATAAAAATTGTAACATCTTGCTCGATCTAAAGGTAAATTTATGTCAAATTAAATGTTTTACCATATTAATTAAACTTTCTTAAATTTTGAATTACAATTTATAATTAATGATTGTTCTTTTTATTCACGAAAAAGGAGAAAAATTAAGACATTTTGTAGAAAATCTGAAAAAGTGTATATATTTGTGTTATTGTATATTTTCGAGAAATAAACGATTAAAAATTATATATTACAGAATAATAATACTCATTTATTTAGCTTGCACGATAATTTAGAATTATTTTTTTATACAAGAGTTTCAACATTTAATTCTCATTATAGAATAAACATTTATATATTTAAAATTATTGAAATGTTAAATCAATAAAAACATGTTATTTGCTGAAATCAAGTTCAGAATTATTGTCTCAAATGAATGAATAGTATTTTTATTGGCCGACACAGAAGTACATAGCCATATACATAAGATTGTCTCGAATGACTAAAACCGTACACTTAGCGGCATCTTTTCGATATAATTTTAAACACGATTACAAATTTTGAATCTACCGCTGGTTTCTACTTTGCCGGTAGTGAATAAACAACGATAAATAAAATGTATTCTGCTAATAAAATCAATTATTTTCCGTCGGTAATTACATCGTAGCTTATAGTGTGAATTTTGTAATTAAAAAATAAATCCTTTTAAGATTTAATTTTGATCAAATTAAAAACTTCCTTTTAGAATCAAATTTTACAGGTTTTCATTCATAAATATTCAATGCTGCAATTTGTGTTTGATTTGGATTCTTTCCGATTTGAATTCGACGCCTATTTCACGAGACCTTTCGCAGACAATTTCAGGCTTCTGATTTCACTAATCTTCAGTTGCGTCGAAATTCTTGCTTGTTATTCACGAAAAATCATCGCTCGTGAAAGAGCGCGAAAGTTGACAGCTCGCAACAATAAGCAAAAACCCGAAACCAAGTGAACGAGAATAAAAATTTTGTGCTGTTGTGTGTCGCGGGCACGCTGGTTACATTCAATCGACTCGCGCGTATACCTATCGCGATAACATAAATACGCTCTCAGCTGTTGTTTTCGCGTGCGTTACGTTCGCAACTTTCCCGAGTCAGCTTTTATTTTTAGTCTTTGGAGTGCAATGGCGCGTCTCCGTAGTCTCGCAGTACCATCTCAATAACCGTCGAACGCAACAACCGTCGAATCCTCGTCGGAGTCTTTTATGTGCCGTTTTACTCAGTTGAATCAGTCAGCTGCGCGAGATGCACCGCAAAAAATCTTACTTTTTCCATGACATCTTTTACCAGCCTTACGATGACAACACCAGACTCAAACTTTATAACAGCACCAAAGGTGAGCTTCACGTTGCTCCAAAAATTTTTTGCTCATCATCTGGCATTTAAATTAACGTCCAAGGTACTGCCAGGCTCTTCGATTTTTGTTTGTTTTTAATACAATAATCGTTCAAACTTTGAAATTTTTCGTTCAAATAAAAAAAACATGAGAAATAATTTCTTTTTTTCCAACTGTATTTGACGATTAAGCTTTTTTTATTTTTAAATGTCGCATCATTTTACAGAAATAAATTGATGTGTAATATTATTTTCAAAGTTTCTTGTCTTAAATATTAATTATAGAATACTTAAAGGCTTCAGATGACTGAAAATTAATCTTTATCTCATTTTTACAGCGAACCTGCAGATGACACAACGCATGGCATTGTTAAAACGTCTGTACGTTCACAATGGTTGTGTAAATTCCATTTGCTGGAACAATAATGGGGAATTAATTTTATCAGGGAGCGATGACCGTCATTTGGTTTTGACAAATGCATATAATTATCAGGTATCGCAAAAAAACTAATTCCCTTTAAAAGAAAATGATTTTGGAAATTTTTTATTTGAATTGCGTAGTTTATTTTTTAGTTATAATAATCAAATGAGATTTCATTATGATCCAATGTTTATGGATTAAAAATAAATATATATTTCGTTCATTCAAAATCAAAGATGAGTAAACATTTTGAAAAATCTTATATTAATGCGTCATAAAACATTATCAACAACCTTCTACAGTTATAACATTTAAAATTATAACATACATGGTAATTAAGATGTCATTAAACTTCTATATATGTATTAAGCAAAACATTACAGTATTTAATACATACAAAAATTCCATTAAAATTGGTTTAATAAATAATTAAATGTTTTTATTTGTTATCATTGCATATTTACATGCTAGTCTTCACTTTATATTGATTTCTTTTGTATGTTGTTATTTTGATATAAATATTTAATGAATTTTCATAGTAAAAATTCTATTGAATTAAAATGATTTAAACTTACATATAACATACATTCATATTATGTCATATTTAAAAAAGAGAACAGTTTCAGTGGAATGAAAAAGGAAGATTTATAGTCAATGCAAGACAAGTCTGTTTTATAAAAAAAAAAATATAGACAAAAAATGAATGCATCAAAATAAATGTAATTGAAGAAAGTCCTCCGAATCTTGTTTCCAGAAAAGCCCTGCAACTTTATTTTTAATGAAAATGTCGGCCTTGCACTCTCAGTTCGAAATGAACTTGTGCATTGAATTCAAATGCCACGACAAGTCTGTCTATTTTTACACTTTATATGATCAAGGTTTCCTTTGTGTTGGTAGATAGGCCAAATTGGTTTTTTGGTCAAGTGAAAGATAAATCCATCATTATGTAAAAAAAGAACAATTAATTATTACAACTAAACTACAATAACAAAATTTCAGGATCCTGATATCATTTCGATGAAAGTTCTTGTCTGGAATATTAAAAATTATACAAAATAAAAACACAAACGATCATCAAAAACCTAGATCAGTGATTATAATTATGCTTTTTTACACAATAAGTATTTTTGTCTTGAGATTTTTAAGCATTAGGTTTTGAACATCTCATGACTTGAATTAAGGTAGGTTCCATACTGACTTTGCCAAGAGATAAAAAGCTATCGGTCTTAACGGATCCGCGGAAAAATAAGTTGTTACTGGATCGATACGGCAATCGATTCAGTGATTATCGAATATGATTATCATAAGGGTCCGGCTAAACAAAGGTGCTCGTGACCTCGCCTTTGAAAAAAAATTAGTTGACAGTTCTTTGAACAAGCGACGACGAGAAAACTTTGCCGACAGAACAACGTGGCTGCTGTCAACCGCCGCCGCCGTTGATCGAACCCGTCGTCGCCGCTGTTACGAAGCCGTGAAGGATTTTATTTGCTTTTTTTTCTCCTCCGCTTCACGGTGAGTTCTTGCCTTTTTTATTGTACCGTCCGTGTCCGTCTGTTGTCCGTTTCCGATCGCTCAATCTCTTTTCGCTCATAAGCTCGTGCTCTTTTCCTGCCGATTTTCTGCTTGACCTATTTAAGATAGCGAAATTACGCGAGCAACACCGACCAGGTCACCGCGTGATACAGTAGACAAATTTACATCTAAATTTATCATACTGCAGATCCAGGGCTATGATTGTTACATTTTTTTTTTTTGTTTTTCAAAAGATTGAGATAAAAATAAATATAACGGGATGTCCCCTTCGGTAGCTACATAAGTCACCTTAATAGCTACCTTAATTCTCAATCCTCTGATTTATCCGTCTTCAAACAATAAATACGCCCAACAATTTGTATCTCAACCCAAACAACTTGAAAGATAAATATTGATATAATTTATTGACTGTCGTCTGAAATTCATAAAACGTAGTATTTCACATTAAAATTTTTCCAGGTCTTGACAGATTATAAAACCAGCCACAGGGCCAACATTTTTAGTGCAAAATTCTTGCCAAACAGCGGCGATCATCGAATAGTATCATGCAGTGGTGATGGCATCATTTTGTATACAGGTAGATGTATTCAATTATTTATCAATATCAAATACAAGAAAAAGTAATCAAAATTATCACCTCTGATAATCTTTTGAGTACAATCAAATGTAAAGTTAAGCAAAAATATAAGTTTTTATTTGCTCTGTAATTACCAATGTTTGATTTCAGATTTGATGAGAAAAACGGAAACATACGACAGTCAATTTACTTGCCATAGTGGAACAACATACGAGATCGCAACCATAACTGGAGAACCTCATAATTTTCTAAGTTGTGGTGAAGATGGAACTGTAAGGTTGTTTGATTTAAGGATCAAAGAAAAGTGTGATGCTCCCAGTTGTAGAGAAGTTAGTTAATTTGTTGTTGTTGTTATTTCAAAAAAAATATTACAAAGAATAATTTTAAATCGATAATTTCTACTTTTTTCAGGATGTTCTTATATTTTGCCAATCTGCAGTAACAGCAATATCTATTAATCCTATGATGACAAATCAAATAGCCGTCGGATGTTCTGACAGTACTGTCAGAACATATGACAGAAGAATGTTGTCAACTGCCAATAATGGTAATTTATTATTTATTTAATTTATCTTATTTTATCACTGGATTATTTGATTTTTGAGATATGGGACTATTGTCTTTTTTTTGTTGTAGGAAGAAATGATAAAACTTCTGTCAGGCCTACTTGCAGTTTTACAGTGCCTGCATTCGGTGGCAATTCTTACAGAATCACATCGTTAAGTTATAGTCCTGATGGTCAGGATGTTTTAGTGAGCTACAGTAGCGATCATCTCTATTTATTTAGTGTAAAAGTAACTATTTGATTTCTGTATTAAATCTTAAACTATTTATAGCAAATTGGTATAATTTGGATGATTAATGTTTCTTAGGACCAAGGCAGCACTAAATTAAGTAAGTCAGTCGTTTGCAATAAAGGCAAAGGTAAAAAGCAACCACTGAGATCGCCGCAGCCAATTAGGCGTCTGAGATTAAGAGGCGATTGGTCAGATACTGGTCCAGATGCTAGACCTGAGAGGGAAGGAGGTCGTCGAGGATTAGCCCCAGGTAATGTTTTAAAACATTAAACAGTTACAATTTTATTTAGAAAATAAAGTTGATTCAGCAAACCCGAAGAGACATGAAATGATATTTGATTTTAAATTTAGTAAAATACAAATTTTATTTTTAGAAATATCTCAAGCAAGGCCCGTTCTTCACAATTCTTTAATGCAACGAATGACAGACGTCCTTAGCAGAATGCTCAATGACCCTGCAACACGGGCAGCTCTTAATGGTGGTGGCGAACTTAGCAACAGCATAGAGGGCGTTATTGAGCAACATGCAGCAGCAACACACTCGAATCCAGAAAGTGGACCTGATAGTGAATCTCAAAACAATGAGATGGAGACGGAAGACAGGCGGCAAAGTGACAGAGAACAAGATCCAGGTATTCCTATTTTATCCAGCCTATAAGTTTGATTTTTGGTTGCAGTGATGATTACAAAATGACTGTTTTCTCTGTCTAGGTGTCAGCCATATCAGTAATATGCATGTGGACGATATAGAGAATCAAGAAGGAAGCACTGGAGAGAACTTCGAAACAAATGATCAAAACTCGGGCGAAACGATCAATCAAGAAAATATTCCTATGGAAACTGAGTCTAGTCAAGAATGTAGTAGAGACGGATTTTTAGAAAAGTACGTGCTCACATCTGAGCTGATCTTATTTATCTAAAAAACGACAAAGTTACCAATGTTTTAAAATACACCGTTATTTATACACGGTGTAATTTTAAAATAAGCAAATCGGAAGTTTAATGTACTGCTGTTTTGTCGAGCTGTAAAATGATTGATGATTTATGTTGCAGACATAGAAGCGAGCCAGCAGAGAGTTTGACATATTCCGAGGAAAGTTCAACCAATGCCACGATCTCACTTGACATGACAGATGATGTCACGCGGGAAAATTGTCATTCGGGTAAGCATGTTACTCATTTGTTAGTTCGCGCGGCTTGAGCGAATTAAATTATCATTTGATGAATACATTATAATCTTGATATATTGCAGCACCATCAAGTAGTGAATGTGGAAGTACTACAGGACACAATGGTGAATATTAAAAGATCTAAATAATTAATTAACCCGGTAAAAGTAATTGGTATTTGATTATTTACGATCCAATTTGTATTTATTTCTTATTTTAGAGTCTGATAGCAATGATGACACGATGAAACATTTGGCGAGGTGAGTTTAATTTTACTTTTCTTAAATTCATCAGCTATTACATGCTATGACACTGGCAACATTTGTTTCATCTGTTTTATCAGGAGTGCTGTTGCTCAAAATGTTCCTATGGAAACAGAATCCAGTAAGGTTGAAGAACAAAAAACTTCGTCCATACAATCTTTTCGTTCACTTAGCATATCTCAAAATGATGCTGACAGCAATGAAAATATGATGGAGAATCTTCAAGATAAACTGACAACTATGCGAGATGGATTTTTAGAAAAGTATGATCAAGATTGATATAACTGAATTAAACGAGTAAATTAAATGTTGGTCGCTGAATATTTTTATTGTATTTCACAGACATGGCAGTGAGCCAGCAGTAAGCTTAACTTACTCCAATAAAAGTTCAACAAGCGCGACTATTTTGGTTGGCATGGCAGATGAAATGACACGCGACACATATCATCCAGGTATAACACAAATTGAATAAACAAAATTTTGATTTCTAATGAACTTGATATCCGCTTATAAGTATAACACGTTATTTTCAGAGCCTTCCAGTAGCAGTTCGAAAGTTGATCCTGGTCCTAGTAAAACTCAACGTTCAAGCACGCAAGACAGTAAATATTATTGCAGACAAATTCGTCATTTCGCTAAAAATGGACTATTTTAATACAATTTTATTTTACATTTCAACTCATTAATGATAATTTTTGTCAACAGAAACCGAAGAACACCACAGCGATGATGAGGACTCAGAATTTTCCGACGATCCGTTAAATGCAGGCCCAAGTAAATTAAACAAGTACAATTACAACGAGACACACGAAAGTAATAAACATGTTCACATATTTTTTTAATGTAATTTTTTATATAAACAAATAATTGTAAAATTAAATTTTGGCATTCAATTTAGGGACTGATGAAGATGTATACAACGACAGTGATAATGAAGATACCGAAAATGTAGAAAGGTACATGTCAGTTCTATCCAATAACTGTCATTTTTCAACATTTTCATGTTTACTCATAAAATAATATCTAATTTTGTATTTTGGCACAGACTTGACAACTCGGCAGAAATGACAGACGAAATGGAAAGAAATGAAGACACATATTCTTCGGAACTTGGAGTCAAACAGAAATACATGGGTCATCGTAACGCGAGGTATGACTATTGGCCGGACATCAAGTTTGAATTGAAAATTTTCAGTTCAAACTTAAAATATAAATTTAACGATTATTTTTGGTCACGCGTTTGTAGTGAAATAATATTAGAACCCATACAGGTTTGAAGATACCCCCTTACTTGGCCGTTTCATATCCTAAACAATAACGCATCAGTTCAAAAGAACTCAAAGAAGCATTGAAAATTGCAATCATGTACTAAAAGGAAAAATTGAAGCACAAAAGATTTTTCAACATATTTATTTAAAAAACAAATGAGATGAAAAAATGAATAGCTCTTTCATTTTTATTGCAATTTTTCCATTTTTGGTCTGGTGAAACAAAAAGTAACAATCAATTCAAATATGAGATCATTAATGCACAATCAAAATAAGATAACTGGATCAAATTGTTGATTGTTACATTTGATTCTATTAGGACTGGACAAACTGAAATTAAATTACTTCACATCACTGAAATAAATCTTGGACATTGTAAGTTCTTGATTAATAACAATTCATTTGTACATACTTGTTAAACTACGCAACTAAATCATATTAAACATGTGTCCAGTTCTGTCAATTATCAATAATCCATGATTAAACAAAATCGTATCTAGACTCAAATTGAACTGAAAAGCCTAGAAATACATTGAGACAACAAATTTGTTCAGTCTTGATAAAAGAAAGATACGTTTTGTTTAACATGGATATCATCAGCATGTACGTGATTGATGGATAACGAACGACTAAGCGAGGAGGTTCTCCAAGGATACACCAAGTTGGAGACCGAGTGCCCATACTCACCCTATGTTCAAGTTCCAAAGCAAAGCCTCTAAGTGGACTGGGCCAATTAAAATAAACCCAATCCACTTTGACTTACGCCTCTGCCTTCCCTCGTTTGACTGTAGTTTCTTTAGGACCATGATCAAGGAAGCAAACTTCTGGGGAAACAACTACGTGATGTCTGGCAGTGACTGCGGCCACGTCTTCATCTGGGAACGTGAGAGCGCAAAATTATGTATGCTGTTAGAAGCGGACCAGCATGTTGTCAACTGTCTGCAACCGCATCCTTTCATGCCAATCCTTGCATCTTCTGGGATTGATTACGATGTCAAATTGTGGGCACCCATCAACTCGGAACCAAGCTTTAATGAAGCTTTCGCAGACGATGTAAATATTTTGAGACGCATTCCATTTTGTCAGGTAAAAGTTTTGGATCTCATTTAGTAACCGATTGATTTTTATTTTTAGTTGAAAAAAAGGAATGCAGTGATGCTTGAAGAAACCAAAGACACGATTACTGTACCTGCCGTATTCATGATCCGAATGTTGGCCTGTCTGAATCAGATTCGACGAGGTAATGAAGCTTCGGCCAATACTATGACGCAATAACCAGCTCTCGGCATCTAAACTTATGGTTGTAAATAACTAGAAAAATACACAATTTGCAATCGCGCTATTCCATCCAGACAATTGATTAACAAAATAACTGTGGTTATACAAAGATAGTAAGATTCTATCCTTGCCGACCCATCGATATTTTTTCAAAAAGTCCATACAAACCTGTGAATGCTAAATTAACAAATGCACCATCTGGCGATTGTGAAAATAAATTCCATTTGTTGCTAACCCCTGTTTATTGATATCAAAGCAGGCTTTGCGAGAAGGACACAAAAATAAAAATCAAAACGCTTGCAATTATTTGTTAATTAGTCAGTAGATAATTACGATTCAAAAGTGAATTTTGTGGTCTCGGTAAATATGATTATGTATTACGGATAATAATCAGTGCAGCTTAAAATTATATAGGTTATTCGCTGAGAACAACTGCGATTGCTTTTGTAAATCATTTTAACCCAAAAGACTGAATGTTGATTTTTAATGTTGATTTTTACTAATGTAATCCTGCTGATTATTACTTGTTACCATTGAGCGCTTGTACATTTTTATTAAATTTTTTGTTTTCATTCTGTTATATTTTTTTTATGAATTGAGGATGATTTATGGCAAAAATACTTGGTATATTAGCTGAATCACGGTGCTGTGAGAATGGAATATCTCACATGTGTCGCATTGTAGATACGATTATTGCAATGCTTTTAGTTTTTATACTAAATCATGTTGAAAATTAGTCTTCGATCAACCGAATCATCGTTATTTGCATCTAACATCCAGGATGCGTCATTTTCAATGACATTTCATGTAAAAAAATCAATTGTAACAAATGTTTTTATATATTTTACAACAAGAGAAAATAGTTTTTTAAACAACTCGATGTTTTCGTTAACTATGATGTAATTGTGATAAATAACTGATGTTTTACAAAAAAATGTAATTTGATTATGCATTCAAATAGCAATAAAGCTTTTACTATATATAATATCAGTTTTGTAATATAAATGCATGAGACCAACAATCAGACACTTACAATTCAGAATTCAGAAACATTATTTGATATTATATTACTATTAATGATTATTATTATTGTTATTATTTTTTTTTTAATTATCATTTTTCTATATAATTGTTGTACAATTAAAGCATTCATATAAAAGAGTGTCTGACTGTAGGACAAACTCAAGTGCCATTAAAGTTGAAAAGTTTCATTATCTAAATAACAAATAAATATTTTTTGTTCTTAGGACGAGGAAGGTTTACGCGAAGAAATCATAATGAAAGAGGCTGGGTATAACTCTTATAACTATTTCCAGGATAATGAAAAGGTAAAATCATCGTCGAAGGAGCAAATTTGCTATCATTCAAACTGAATACCCTTTTCAATTTCTAAAAATTTTAACCCAGAATCCTAAATAAAACTCACCTGGGACAATAAATTTATCTAATAATTAACCTGAGCAAGAAAAAAATTTTCAAATAAGTTTTTCTTCCTGAAAAACTGGTATTGTTAAAAATGAAGTGTTTGATAAAATCAACATCTATTTAACAGTGATCCATTTTCTATACGAAAATTCGGAAGAATGAAAAGCGGTATTAAAATATTATATATTTAAAATAATTGCTAAAAATAGTCATAGAAATCTGAATACTCGGGCCTAAGATTTATGTATAGAAAAACTAGAACAATTTGTATAATGATTGTATAGCTCCACATCGAAGTGAGAATTTGGCCTACTCCTACAGAAACTAGTTCTTAATTTTTTAAATTTAAATTGTTTTTCCGGTTTTTTTATTATTGAGAAATGTTTACTTTTTGATTTATCATATATGCCAAGTAATTTGTTGATGTTTCTTCCTTGGATTAAACAAATCAATTAGTAGATTTTAACAGCAATGTCTGCTTCTACTATGTTAAATGTTAGTTAAATTTTAGCACTGATTTATAGCGAATGTATTCATACGAACTGTCATATAAGTTGATAATATAATCAAAGGTATTGTCGAATACTATACGGGTGATTTTACAATATGGGAACCAATATTGTATAACGTAGGATTAATGTTTGTAATAAAATATTAAAATCAAATTTCTATTGAAGTTTAAGTTATTTAACTAATATCCTTCTCATTTTTAAGCTACTTTTATCAAAATTAATAAATGAAATACTTTTCAAAAGATTAATTGATTTAAAAACGGTAAGCTTTTTAGGTTCACGTATTTATCCTTACTACCCTACAAATCTTGTTCTTTCCTAGAATTTTTCATAAGTGGAAATGAAACGAGTAGATCTGGGTTTCATTGAATATTGATTTTATTGACTACTACGATGATATTTTAGAAAAAGAATAATAACAGACAAATAATGAAAAACAATTATTATTCTTTTTCCTTCGTATAATATTTATCAATAACATTACAAACTTAAAACATTAAAATATCTGAATATCAACGATATCAATAGAAGGGCATTGTTTTGTCTTGCTACTTATAAAATTACATCAACTTATGTCAGAAGTACAGCTATCGCCTTGACAATTTCATAGCGTATTTATAATAAATATAAATATATATTAAAATCAATTCGTTTCTTCGTTGATCATCAAAATATCGTTTCGTGTAATCGGGAACGCAAAAACAGAAACATATTTACTTAATTCATCCTCTTTGCTGTTGATCGACTATACTTGTGCAAGAAAGGGAATCGCGGTGACTTTTTTAGTTCTTTTTTCTTCTTATTTTCTTTTCATGATTTACACGTAAATTTATGTCCAAGCAATCTGTTCCAAAATAAATATATTCTTCAATCTGATCGGTTTCTTAATTATTAGATTTAAAAGAGAGCACGCCCTAAGAGGGACTTTTTTGAGAATTTGTCAATTTTTATGATATTACTATAATTATATAACATATAAATTGATCCGATGCCCGTTACGAATTTTAGCAACGTTTCGATAGAACACAAACGATTGTGACACATTTGACAATGGATTTACAATACAACTTTCATGTGTGTAAGTGTAAGATAACTTCATCAGAGATGCAAAACAAGAAAACTATGGAACAGTTAGGCCAAAGAATTGCAATAACAAAACACTTTTCTTAGTTCATTTTAAACAACGAATATGATTTCACATTTGAATGAAAATCAATTGATTTAAATTAATTATGAAATTAATCAACAAACAGAACTAGAATACTTGACTAGAACAGGTGGGTTAATACTATAAAATTTAATGCAAGTTCTGATACTTGGAAAGATTCTTTCTTTCTATCAGCAAAGTTATGTTTTCGTGCAACGTTGTATTTTAAATAAATGACGTTCCAAGTATATCTGAGGAGGAGCAGACTGTAAAGGCATCGGTAATCGAGAAATTTGTTTGTTTTATTTTGAATAATCGAATTAATTTGTTGAATCATCTATAGATCGACGTATCGGATCTCGCTGAAAGCAACATTCAATATAAAAATGGATTTGTGCCAAGAAATTGCTGGAATATCAAATGTGAAGTCTCATCCACTTTGCTTTATTGCAAAATTTCCGTTTCACGTTGTTCAACGCGGGTCGCCACGCCAGAATACGATTTCAAACGTTTTTATATGTTCGTATTAGCAACTTGATTGGAAGTATATGATGTGAACCAACAAATCGCAACCCGCGAGACTCGGTAACCGATTCATCGATTGATCGTTCATATTTTTTTTTCCTCTTTTCATTTTTAGAATTCATAATTCATATTTTTTATTTTTTTTGGTTTTTTTATTTTTTTCGTTTCGAGTCGTAAACGAGGAAGACGAAAAGCTACTGATTTGCGCTGAACTTTGATAAAATTACAATGATACTCCGGTTTAGTAAAAAAATATCAAAAACTGTGGAAAAGGAAATGGCGCTTACAAAAAGTACTTCATTTATCAATCTTTACGCGGATTTCACTTGCTACGATTCGAGTAGCAACGCGAAGTAAAAGATGATAATAAAACCGAGACTTTTGCCAAAGAGACCGTAACGTCGTTCCAAACTCGTAAAGCCGTGTGGAAATTGACATGTAGACGGCGCCATGATCGACGGATCAAAAAGTTTTTAAAATTGCAAATACAAAATGGCCACTGCGAAAATCTATAATCGCTGTAATTGTGTATATATTTCATAACCTGCAGCAATAAATGGCTTGAAATTGATTACCTCTAGAAGTTTATTGATACCACAACTTTGCAAAAGTTTAACGCTAGCCTACTTGTTCAAAAATCCTTTAAGATTACTCCAGCTCAAAACTTTGAGTCAGAACTCGATATAGTTCAACTTGAAATCGTGTTAAATTTAACATCAATCTTTGCGTCGTCTACAGTGAATCAAGTTATAGATGAACAATTTGTGTATATATATAAGTTTATACATATGTAAACCTAAAGTTTCAAAATTTCCACACGATTTTTGATAATCGAGAAAGAAAACTTTGATATAAACGAAAGAATTGGTCGACGAGTTGAGGGTAGTATGGACCACAGGAAGGAAATGAAAGAAGCGAAGTAACCGCGCAATCAAGTTTCGCCGGTGGCCCGTGATACCCGATCATAAAGAAATCTAATAAAGAAAGCTATAAATCGCGATTCGACAGCCCAAAAATCTGTCTGGTTTAGCAATCGACATCTGACCATTGATTAGTCGTGAATTCAAATTTAATTCCGAATACTTTTGACAAAAGCGTTACATAGAACTTTCAACGAGACCTCGGTTTAGCAGGAAAAACACCTTATTATAAATCTTATAACAAGAAACAACTATAAATATATAATATGTATGTAAGTATGTCGCACGAACGAGTCGGTCGTTCGACTCGGGCGCGACTGATTTGTATCGACTTGATTAAAAATTATATTTATAATTTGTCTTCATTTATATATATATATTTATAATCAATATCATCATCATTATCATAAGAAATGGACAATTAATTCGTACGTCGATGATATCCTTGCTGTTTTCTGCCGTGTTAACATCATTTTAGCCAACGCTCCGCTCGACTTTAGTCATCCGAGGTAAATAAAAATCGTACAATAGAATGTTCAGTATTCTCATCCGTTGTAACGTATATTTATATTTATATATATGTATATATTAATGGCGAGAAAATCGTAGTTGTAGTAGTAATAATATACATATGTGAGTATGCATAACCGCACATGCGCCTGCGAGCGCCCTCTGTCGCAACGCACAAAAGGATTCTCGCGTGCACATGCGCACCGCGTTAATCAATGATGATGACAGGATAACAGTAATAATTGTAATAAATCAAAAACTTCAATAATTTGTTTTGGGTTTTTTTATACAACAATCACACGTAGAAGCGACGAATTAGAGTAGTAGAAATGACTAATTTTAAGAGTTTAATTCATGTTTATCGTAATTTCTTCATCTTACGTTGCTGCTTTTCCGTTGTTACAGATGTGAGATGGTCGCGCGATTCGCCACTGGTCAATCGAACTTTGACTTGCTTCGAGGCAGTCTAATCACGTGCCACCTAACTGAAGGTAATAAACAATATAACTTTTATCAATATTGTATACGTATTTAATAATACGATGTTAAATTCTTTTACTTTAGTCGCTAATGTGTCCTTCCATTTTTTTGTCTTATCTTTCTCCTCCCCCGCTCTTATCGCCTTTTACACACACTTTCTTATGGCTATCTATGTGAAATATCGTAATCGTAAAGGATGTACGAACGTGTAGAAAGATTCATCGCATTAATGAAGTAAATTCGATAAAAATTCAATTGTAATTGCCTATATACTTTTTTAATTTCCCTACTTTCTCGTGTGCCTTTCTCGGCTCTCATCTCATTGCTATCGATTGCTCTATCCAAAAATTTGCGGCTTCTTGTTATCCTTTCAGTGCCCTTTTATGCTTTCAAAGGATTTATATTGTATTTATGTTCACATATTATCCTTATGTAACATTAAATTATATAAAGAGAGATACGACAGAGAGCGCGAAGAATTTTTTTTCACTATTTTTCTATCATTAAAACTGCCTCCTCGTTTCGTTTTTTCTTCTTTTTTTGGATTTTTTCTTACTTTTTTTATATTATGTTGTCGGTCTTTCATATTCGCCATCCTAATAATGAGGACGCGTGTACATAGGTTCACCTAAATATGCAGGATTTATATGCGCAACCTGTATACAATCTTGCTTGTACATAATTTGCACGTATAGACGTATTTATATTATTTATATATATTTATATTAAAAGAATTAGTTTTTTATCGAGCGTATGTATATACATATATATGCGTGTATTTATAAAAAGGATTGAACATTAATGAATAAATTATAAAGACCTAGCAATTCGCGTGCGCACGCAAAGGCTGTACACAGTCGGTGCCGAGGGTATCTGCGAAATGCGTATGTCGGCAATTTCCTTTCAACGTGTATTCAAGCGGCACTTTATCGAAAGTCGAATAACTGTTTTCATGCGATTACTCATGTCATCCTTCTCTCGCTATCTGGCCGATGACCCGGACTATTCGCTTTTCCGTTTCATACGGTTCAAATTTAGCGCCTGATAGGCTGAAAATTGAGCGATTCAAAGTGGTTGACGGAACGAATTTGTTGAGTTTTAGGTTGAAAATTTAACAATCGAAGAGATATTGTCGAAAGCGATTATATCTGATCATACAACATTGATTACCCTGTTTTAGAGGATTGATTTACGCTGATCGCTAATAGTCTATCGTACAGGGTGAATTCCAACCTGTCCTTTAATTGCAACAAACAAGGATTTCAGTCAGTTATTAGCACCCAAGTAAAAGAACGATTTAGATGGTACCATTTTCCTCAAGTGCTTATTTTTTTTTTCTTTCTTATCAAACATCCATTATCATCTTCAATTAGAAGTTAGTCATTTGGAAACTTGCACCAATCATTTAGAATCTCAGGCAGCTTTAAAACCAGAATATATCTTCTACTATTTTTTGTTTTTTAATTTTTTTTTTTTTTGTTAATTTTTTTCTCAAACCTAATTATCAGATAAAACCTTCTATCCCTAATTCCGTCCACGGAAAAGCGAATGATAAGGCAAAGTAGTAAACCAGTTGAGGAGCCGAAAAAAATTCTTAATCGGTCATCTTATCGCCCTAGCAAAAGAAGGATGTATATAGTCCTCCAATCATATGAGATCGGTTCGGAGTGAAACTCTCGTACTTCGCCATCCTTGGCTGATGCTAATGCAAGGACGAAACTCCGAACATAAGACTAATGTCTGTTCAATCAGTCGTTATTGAATCGCGTGGTGATGCACGTTATGCGGTTTGTCTTGGCGTGAATTAGTATACAAATAGGATTAATTTAAACGTTTAACTCCGCGGTAGAAAAGGCTTGTTAGACATTTTGAGACGATATAACTGGCGGGCGATGTTGTGTACGCCCGTAAGCGACAGTATCACGACACGGGTTGGCTTTGAAGACCAAGAAGTTACAAAGACTATTAGGAAGACTGCCAGGAAAGGCGAGTTTGGAGATCCAGCGATCTTGCTAATGGCTTCACCTTTGCAGCTTCAGCAAATTATCTAAATATCATCCAAATGTCTTTTAAAATGCTTTCTAAGTGTACTAATCCATTTTGACGTCTGCTTTAGGAGGTATTATGCTTTCTTCGTCAATTTTGAATCTTCTGAGACTTATTAAATGGTCGACATCAAGACTCCGGAGTGTCTTCTAAAAGCTGCTCAAGTTTCACTTTATCTGTACTTGGATTAGTTCTTTGATTAGTTTGTGAATTACAATTACAGAAACTCTTTAAGTGAGTGTAGTCGCCTTTCCTAGCAGATCTATAACAAACTAAAGCTTTTCGCGAACGAATTGTTGACCGTAATACGAGCGTCAAAGTGGACCCTGGAACGTGTATGCACGCGTGCTACCCGACTAGGTGGATATGCACTTTCCGAAATCGAAAATATACTCGGATTGGAGAAGAGCGATTAAATTGTGCGCACCGAGTGACGCTGTCAAATGTCGCGGATTTCCCCACTCGACAAACAAAATAAGTGACTACAAACAAAAACGTCCATAGATATGATAACGCACCCGTGGTAAAGTACTGGAATCTCAAAAACTGAATCTCACTTCACGATCTAGGAACCTATAACTTGTTGGGAATGGCAAATCTGACAGCGACAAATTCTGGTCTTAGCAAGAGTTAATGCCAGCTCCTTTTATACAGGTTTGCGACTCGGTACGCGATTGGTTTCGGGGTTAGTAAATCAACCTTCTTCCATTATCTTTTCTTACATCGCACATTTTCGCGACCCAGTCACCAAAGGATAGAGAGATTGAAACAAAATACGACCTCGGACTCTTGTTGCCGTTTTTTGTGTGATTAAGTTTTGTTTTGCCTTACGCTTATTTCGCGATGAGTTAAGTAGCAGTCTTGGAACTTTGAGACTTTATTTTAAGGCTTGAACTAACCGAAGTTATGTTAATACGAAATTGTTACTATAAATAGATTCACATGCTCGATCGCGAGCTGCAGAACGCTCACCGCACAGATACATACAAGTCTCTACCAGCTCGTCCTTTGATTGCACCGATTTAAGTACACTAAAACAGGTACTGGATGCGAGAGCCGCTTTATATTATTCTGCTATTTTCTCTTTCATTTTGGTTATTCCAATCCAATTGTTTTACTTCACTCTTAGAATTACATTCGTTTCTCAAAATAAAGCGTACGAACTTTCTTACTTAAAAAATGTTTAATGTTGTGATTTTTCAGCACAAAATATTGTAGTGGCAAATAAGTTCTAAGAGTTAAGTACCCGTTTGAATTTGGGAAATACCAAGTGTGTAAATGAAAGAATTGGGCTGGGTTGTTGGTTCACTTGTATGTTTGTGGACCCTGAAAACCACGCAATACATAAGGAGTCTACATAAAATTTACATTTACCCAACTCTTCATAGAGCTGGAATATTTACATAATTCAAATACACTTCATCTCAAGAATCATACAAGCTTAAATAGTCTAATTTGACTTTCAAAAATGCCAATAAAGTTGCGTTTAAAAAAATGATCAACACAATGCTAGATTCATATTTTTAAAAACCAAAAGGCTGTCGCTTATAGGTGGTAAAATCATGCCCACAAAAATGATGAAGCAAAGACACAAAATCTGCGCAAAAAAGGGATACAGAAAGAGAGGATAGACAGTAAACCCAAAGAAGTAGCCGCGGTCTTTGAACTCAAAAATGAAAGACAATACTAAAAACTAAACTCAATTGTATTAGACGTATAAGAATTATGTAAATAATTCGGTGATACATTGAATCCAATCTTATGTAAATATCTTAAACGAATTCACACAAATGTATGCGATTTCGGCTATCAGGGGACTTTTCACGTGCGGAAAACTTTGGTGCTGCTGATTCCTTAGATTTTTCTTCTTGCCCTCACGTTTCTTAGGGTACCGTCTTCTTCAGTAGCCTTCTTATTTGTGATTATAAGAGAACGGTGAAGGTCCTGTCACCGCACTTCGGTGATAATGCACGTTTTGCCATTTGTTATCCTTTTTGTGCCAAATTCGACTTTCTTCGCTTTGTTGGGTATGAGCCACACCCTGTCTGTTTCATGCAAAATCGTTTAGTAACGTTGAACATTGCAGTGAAAGATAAATATTTTTTGCAAAATACTCACTTGTCTATGTACTGAGTAAGCCTAACATACGCAATGCACGCTGCATCTTCTCCTAGAAGGTGTACTTGAGGATTGAGTATCGTCGTGTTAATGGCCTTGCTATTTTTTCCAAAAACTGCGAAAAAAAATTCTAGTCAGTTTATCTATGATTTACTAATAAACCGATTTTTCTTACACCGAACTGTTAACCATGCTATGTCAACATTTTAATTTCAAGTGATACAAATAGTAAAAAAAATTGCGTGTTGAAAGCAGAACATAAAAGGAAAAAGAGGAGGTAATAATTCTTTTGAACAATAAAATGTTATCACAAGAAGATATAAGTACAGAACTATAATAGCAGAGTGATCGATCAAATTAGTAATTGAATGTCAGAACACGCTGTGCACTTACAAACCAAACGCGAATTTTACAAACAATGTGCAATGTTTAATTACATAGAGCCCATCGAATTTGTGAAATACTTCACAAAGGAAGTTCATTGTGTAAGTAAGCGAATTCTTATCAAACAAATCGTTAATTGCAAAGATAACGGACATTCTAATAAAATTTCTTGAATTAGCATTCATTGTACTGACAAATTGAAAAAGATTATGTAACAAACATTGTTTAAGCTAAGCAAACGATGTTTAATTCAACTGTTTTTTGGTGCCGAAGATAAAAAAATGAGAATTTTGGATTGAAACGTCATAATGAAAGCTTAGGTGATTAAGCCCACAATTAATTAAACGAAACGATCGCAAATTTCATTTTTATAAATTCATGCTGAATTAAATGTAATTAAATGTAAACATTTTAAATAAGCAATATTGTATATAATCTAGACATTACGTAATACTTTTTTTGAATATTAATAATTTTTTACGTATACCATTTAAAAATTTAATTAAAATATCTAGTTATATCCAAAATTTTTATACGCGAAAAGAAAAGGGAAAAATTCATTTTTAATTGAACAAGTAAATTTCTTTTCTTGAAGCCAATACAAGTGTTTTTTTATATAAAAACTGAAAACGAAGCAAAAATTTAAAGAATTGATTTTCTATTCATATCTGCACACTTGACAAAAAGAAAAATCATTTCATTTTTACATTCTTCCGTTACAACATCTTTGTTCTAATTTAAATCAGTTTTGTGTGACGTTCGAATTACTCTGAAGGAATCGATCGATCAAATAATAATACAGCCCAAGATTTCTTTTCTCATCTAAGAGCAATTTAGACTTCAATAAATCTAAACTCACAAATGTTTACGAAAAGAACCGGTTCACTTAAATAAAAAAAGATTAATGACAAAAGCAAGAAAACAATTTATTTTTTGAACAAAAAATGAAAAAAATTGATAAAAACCGTTTTATGAGGGTCGGAAATTGTAATTGTTATACATATGAGAAACGAACACACATATATGATTTTGAATTGCTGATTGTTAACATGAATTATTAATGGGACGTTATTATCGATGGTTGTGTACAGAATTGATACAAACAGGCGAACATGATTTATTCAATCGAAATCAATCGTTGATAAGATTAATATTAATAATTAATTAATTGACGTTGTGAATTGATTCAGGCATGATTCTTGTTTACTTCAAAGATTTGGAATTTTTCCCTCAAAACCTTCAACCAGTTAAAGTATGAAAATAAAGGTTTAAGATAATTAACCATGCATGAATTATAAAGCGAGATTGTGCAAAGAAAACTTTTATTCTATAGGGCAGAGAAATCTTGATTTGTTACATTACTTGTTGAGGAATCAAAAGGGGTGACGGTTATTGCGCATTTATAGTGTAGTAAGCAAATAAGATTTAATTACCATTATCAAAGTAAAACTTGTGAAATTCCATTCCCTCGACTAAATTACCTAGAGCCTCCGGTTCGAATGCGGTCAAATGTGGATCACAGATTTTCCTGCAAATCAGAAACTGTCATTAATTATTTTGTAACATAAGAAATCTTAATTCTTTGACATTTCGACTCAATCTTTTTTGAAAATTCTTTTTCTTAATTTTATTATTTTTATCTCTTTCCCTATTAAAAAGTTGATAAAAGGCGGAATTTGACCGCGAAAGTGACACTTAATTTCACGCATCAAAGCTTTATTTATTGACAAGCGATTTTTTTATGGTTTATATTAAGTCGGACTAAAATTTGACTATGAAAAACTGTGACATAAAATTGTGACGTACGTCTCATTCTATTTATTACAAAAATATTAACTGCATTTTATATATAATAAAAATATCTATATAAAAAAATGACTTTCAAAGTTTTTTTTTTTTCATTGAAAACTTACGTGTACGCTTCGAAATCACCAGTGTTGATGCTGTCGATCAGCTGTTCAGTCATCTTAATGATTTCCTGTCGGCGAGCTGGAATCGTCATAATGTCAGAGTCAGTAAATGCTTCGAGCTGGTCTGCACTCTCATCGGTCTCTCGCCGATACATCGTACAGCACAACAGCTACATGCACGAAATGTTTTAAACATCTACCGGCTGCGCGAATTCAACGTTTCCGTGGCGCCATGTCAAACCGACTTCTTGCAGTCATCATTTCTATCTATAATTCTGTATCGATTCGCTTTATAGCACTGTTCCACAATGGCCGCCACTTTCCACGTCTATCGAACCGTTCTTTTTTTTTTCCTTTCTACCCAATGTCATACTACAATTAGAGAACAGCATATGTTCACTAGTCTGTATCGATAGGGTATTAATGTTTCCCTCGATCTAACAACTCGACGATGGCATGTCATGATATATTATTCTATTTATTAGTTACTTTTTGAGGAAAAAAAGTTTTCTTTTATAATATATATTTCATAATATACTAAACAAATTTTCATCATGATAATATAATAATTGTCATTGTCATGTGTTTCACTTTTTTTCCTTAAAAATTTCGCGATGACTAACGTGACCACCACAGTTACTACCACCACAACGATCGATTGGTTGAGAATTCGGTGATTAGTATCCGAACAACTTGCTCCGGGCAAGTTGCTTGTTTCAGCATGTCATTTGCTTGCTTGATGACTTATTCGTCACCGAACTTAACTAGAATGAACCTACTAATCTGTCCGAGCGGGCAGATCCTCTCATCCAGTCTATACGATGCTTTCTAAATTGTCGTTGCCTCCGTTCCAAGATCAATCGACTTTTTTCTTCCTAAATCTCAGACGTCGATTATCACGCATTTTCGATAATTAATCAACATGTCAAGCTCGAGATTGGTTCGTAACTATCAAACTTTTTAACGAGTTTCTTGATCTCGATGCTGCTTGAGAATTATGAACGTGATGAAAAAAAAAATGTGTTTCATCTCTTTCAATAAAAAAAACTCCTGTTTGTCATCGTTGAAAACGAAGAAAAATGAAAATGAACTTTTCTTTCCTATGTTATGATCTGATCGATTTAATTAAATTCATTAATAGAAAAATTTGTGTTTTTTTTCGTTCTTCTTTTTTAGATTTGTAATGATAACTCAATCAAAACTTCCATGACTCGGATGGTAACCAAATAATGATCGAAAAATGACGTTCAATTACGTTGAAGTTTGTAATTGGAAATCTTTGGTAAAGACAAGTGATCATCTACAAAGTTAGCGCATTACCTGAGCTCTGCGAATTCGTCGAAAGCTGGCTGCAGGTCTTGATAGGACAGACGCTTCTTAAGTCTACAAGCATACACCTTCCTCATTAAACACATGTTTATGTAAATACAATTATTTACAGAACGTTTTGCCAAGGCATTAAGCAAGCGAAAGATGCGTGACGTCACGTAGGCTGGCACTTTTATATTGATAAATAAATTGTATATCGAACGTTGAGAAGTTTTTTTTATAGTCATCTTTAAACATAACCGTAAACTTAAATCAATAAACATGCATTTGAACTCTGATAAATAATTTTGAGCACAAATTATTATCTGAAATTCAAATGAATCTCTTTTTTTTTGCAAATCGAAGTTGACATCTTAGGAAATAGAGTAAACTGATATCATAGATTACCTCGAGAATTGACAAGAATTGATTTCCTTTTTTTTTTCTTGTTTATTTCTTCGTTTTTTTAAACAACACTCAGACTTCGTTAAGTCATCAAAAACTCATGTAGGAAGATGTGAAGGTGCCATATTTATTTTCTATTGTAAATTTTATTTCGCATTCTCTGAATTGTTATATAACTTGGACAAATTTCATATCGAGATCCAATTTTTTCAACAACTTTAGGCAAGTGAAATAAATTGGTACCAATAAAACGCAAAAAAACCAATATCTCCAATGTCAAGTATACCTTCAATATTTGAACTGGAGTCAAATTATCTTTCTTTCATTTCTCTTCAGGCTATAAATTATTTACGTATGTCTAACATTGACGCCCATAATTTTAGCACAAACAAGGTCATTTTTTTTTTTTTTTTTGAATAAATTTATTGTTTCTCCAAAGATCGTTTGTGAAAATGTGTTCTTAAAGTACTTGTTGTACTTTATTTTTATGTACGTTTTATAATTCAGTATACAATTGATACACCTATTTAATAACAAACTTCCATAGTTTCTTAAATGGATAACATTTTACAACATAAAATAATATTTCTGTTCTTGACTAAACAACGTTTTTGTGCTACCATTTTCCATACCTCAAAATAAAATCGACGGAATAAAATAATAAAAAAAACTCAATTAATTCAACAAAACTCTTACGGACAAAAATATATCTTAATTTATATGCCTTAATGCTACTTTTTATAATTTTTTTTGAAAAAATGTATTCTGTATTATATTTTATAAATCTATTTAAAGAAATTTAGAAAAAAAAATTGAAACTAAATATCGTCTATGTTGCTGGAAATATATTTTATAAACAAAAAATAAATATGTTACTTATATTTTTATTTTCGTCCGTGAGGGAAATATAATAAAAGAAAAATAATAATGAGGCCTATATAAATTCGATCGATAAAAGTCTTCTACTGAATATCATTTCATCAAGACAAACTGCACGAGCTGCGTTTCTGAGTTTGAATGAAGCAAGTAGTTGAACCGCTTTTACGTCAGACAGTCATATCTTGCAGCGACAAGGAAGTATTACTTCTCTCTCACGAGTTAGGTCAGAGTTGTATGTCGTAACTTTCGATACACTCATAAAAACAAGCAATATGTACTACGTCGAATAACACTTGATCCCTCGACACATATTTCGACAAAAACATCCTATGTTCCAGTTTTAATTTTCACTTTTAAGAGAAAAAGATATCCATACCAAACATATTGAGCATTTTTCTTCATCTTTCTATTCCTATAACTATTATCAATCTGATAAAAAAATAACAATAATAATAATTATAATAATAACAGTAGTAATTATGATATAATTATAAAAAGTTATTTTTGAAAGTATTTCAATTTGTTTGTGGTTGTACAAGAGAATGAAATTTACGAGAAAGTTTGCGAGGGATCGTCCTCGAATATTAACGAGGAGAAAATCTTGAGTGCAGAAACGCACTCAAGACAAGGTGCAGCGTTTCGCGCAGCAGTCGTTGTCCTTGGGGTTTAGTTTGAGAATCTTAATATCGTCACCTCGGGCAACCTTACCGTCATCTCTGTCGCCAAGCTGGATGTAGCCGCCGCCTCCGCCAGCCACACGTCGAGGACTTTCTGGCTCTGATGCAAGACGTCACATGCAAACGTGCAAGCGCAAACACATAAACACATGCAATATAGAAACAGCCATTGCATTTAGAAATTCAGTTACAATATAACACATAAGCCTGATGATTAAAGCAACTTCGTGCCCGCTTTAGCGAGAATGCAGTTTCCAAACAAATGACATTTCAAACTTTCGTTTTACACGCTTTCGAGCGCGCCAGAGGATTATTAACAACTTTTTTTTTTTTTTGAACTGTGCTTTTTCTCGTGTTTTAGTTTGGGTTTTGGCATCGCGGTTTCGTAAAGTAACATATAACCCAAGTTAATTTGATTGAATGAGTTGGCAAGGAACTTTAAATGTTAAATCAAACAATTTCACTTTGTATGCCTAAAAATACGATAGAATTGTAACTTATTTTTCTAATGTCGATTAAGATTGTCGAATTTAAATGTCAAATGTGAATTTTAATTTTTTTCTGTCTCTGGGAAGATTCGTCATTTTTGTACTAACGTTCCAAAATGTTTTAAATGTATCTGCATCTGTTATAACATTGCTAGCAATATACTTAATTTAAAATCACTGCTATGCTGAAATTATTGCTAAATGGTACTACGATTCAAGCGCAAACTAAATTTCTATGTAAATTTTAACTACTAGGCAATATTTTTTCATATATTTCATTTATTTTTTGGTTAGCTGAGTTGACAAGCCGATGCTCAAGTTACAGATCATTCGACTGGAATTGAACGTTAATCTTAATGTTTAATTAAGTAAATTTTTTATTATATAACATATTTATTTTCTCTGTTTAATTAGATGTTAATTGAATGATGATCATAATTGTTCGGATTGATTAATGCAACAGTAATATATATTTGCTACACATTGAAACTATATAAATTTATTATTTTCGATACTGTTCATTTCTAACACCGATAACTTTTTTGCCTTTCAAAAGATCTGCTTTTTCGAGTAAAGCACTCAAATCTGCAATTAAAAACGAAAAATTGAGATATTAATATGGGTTATTAAAAAAATCATTTCTTAAAAAATAAACACTTTTATAGGATTTTATGATATCAGGGAAAATGAATATATAAAAATGAACAAATAAACATAAATGGCTAAAGATATATTTGAATATTTCCGTTTTTTCAATCCATTAAAATTATTGTGACATTTTTCGATGATTTTAGTTGAAAAAAGTGACAAAATATGAATTATTTTATTTCATAATGAATTATCATAATTATTTCATTTAATTAATAAATATTAGTGTTTCAAAAATATGTTTTGAAATATTTTTGCAACTATATGACAAGCCACGTCTGTACACAACTCAGGTTTAATTCGGTTGAGGTTTAGGTTTTGCGTGTATTGAACTTATGCTTGCGCATTTTCATTATTTACATGCGCGAACAATTAAACAAACACTTCGAGGGGCGGGGGGCTGGGGCAAAAGAGGGGAGGGGGAGTGAACCAAAACACAAAATGAAAAAACATTTACAGACCGGTGCTCGAGGAGCTGTGGCGACTTGCATGGTTGTCGTTGTTGTTGTTATTGGTAGCGTTGAGGTAGACGGTCGAGGACGAGGGCGGGGACGCGACGGTCTGGCTGTTCTGGCTGCTGCTGGAGCTGCTGCTGCTACTGTTGCTTCCGCTGCCATTGCCAGCTAGTCATGCAACCAACCAATCCACATCATATCGGTTTGTTTCTAAGCCCGCTCATGCTGAAAGAGCTGCATTTGTGCCGCGGAAGCATCGTCTCTTCTCGAATTTTAATTCGTCGATTTTAACACCGCCCGTTTAATTTTATTCAGTTATTCAGTTTAGTCATTCTTGCTTTTTCTTCACTTTATATTTTTTTCGTTTTGTTTTTTCATATCCAGTTTCACCGATATGTTCCTACGTTTTATTTCTCTTTTTTTTTCAACCGAGTTTTATTTACCCCAATGTATTAAAAAATATTGTATCGATCCACACAGATTTTGTAATTTTCCATGAATTTCGATTACTTAGGGGTCGAAATATTTTCAATCAAGATATTTGATTTGATTAATTCAGTAGACTTGTTCAGATTCATACAAGCCAAACATAAACAAAATTTAATTGAAATTTGATTGTAAATTAAGATAAATTTAAGCAATGAAATCAGTTTTTTGGTTGCAATTAAACTTTTTGCTGAATTTAAACAAAAATATAAGACTAAGAATTTCGTCGAGAATGAAATGTATACAAATTTACAGTGAAAATTTATCGACACCTGATGTAATAAAAATCTTGTATTTTTAAAACGGAGAAATTGCAAAATTTGAAACTTCTTTGAAACAAAAAAATATGTAGATTTCAAAATTGAGAGACATTTTTAAAAAGTATGATTGAAATATTCGTTTCACTGTTTGAGATTGTAATAAGGTAAATTCCGAGACAATGTAAATGAATATTTAATTTCCAACGATGTTTAGGTAGCGTTTGCTAATGAATAGAAAAAGCTTGCTCGCCGCGACGAAGTCGGTTTTACATCTCGTCGTGGCGTCTTATATTCGTGCCTCAAAAACGTTAGCCACGACAAGTTTCATAAATAATGATGAAAAGCGGTGAAACACAGAGCACAATTAAACAATATCGAAAACAAATACGACAGAGCAAACGTTCGCGGCGATGTCATTGTTGCTGCCCTCAATCACAAACTATGACCGCGAATTCATCTGCGTAATCAAGGTAATATGATTATGGTTAATCCATGGCAATCGTAAATAACCGATTCTGCATTTTCGAGATTACGGGTACGAGTAAATTATTATCAGCAGTGGATACGCGAGGTTCCGCCGACGAAAAATGACGACACTTTGACGCAAAATTTCAGCAAAGCATCGAATTTTTAGGTAGAAAAAAACATGCAGCTAATTATTGTAATAAAAAGAGGCTTAGTTATACAAAATATAGAATAAGCATAAATATAACGTTTTATTGGTTCAAAATCATTGACGTTCAAAAATTTGTTCACATTGAGTGAAAAGTTGAGTTACAATATGCCAACGATAATAATGAGGTAAACATATTTTTGTTACAGAGTACCCTTAACCTTCAGAGAAATGCACATGTGGGATAATTTCAGACAAATTTGGTGCACATGATGATGAACATTGAAAAAACTGTCTGTGTAAATCAAATGTGGGCAAACTGTGAAATTCTCAATATTATAAATCAAAAATATTCCACACATGGCCCAAATAATTCACACAAGAATGCACATTTTCCACACAAAATGAGTCAAAATTTTACAGCGAAATGTACAGTTATGCATGAGCACGTGAAATTTGTGAACAGGTGTATTTGCGTGTAAAAATGTAAATATAAAAAAATGTGATGCGAAACAGTTGAAGTAAAACAGCGATGAGCGTAAGGAAGTAATATACACAAAAAAGATTAAACTTTATGAAAGGAAAAAAAAGATATTAAAAAACGTGACGATACAAATCATGCTCGAATGATTGATAAAAACAGAAACAAATAATCAACTGACTGACCTGTTCGTCGATGATCGAATTATAAACGTGAATAAGTCTCTGCGATGAGATGTTTACTTTACCGTTGGCTCGATATATACACTTGTCTCCTATGCGAGACACGGTTCATTCGTATTTGTCATAATATATCTGTGTCGGGAATGATTTGGAGGGATTCGCTAATCTAATTGTATTTGATTTAATGTGTAGGGGGATCAAAATTGTACCATCAAAAATTGTAAATCATTTTTCTGTCGAATTTCTATCTCATTTCGCATATAGTAGAGAGAAAATCCATTTGGTTTTTTGTTTCCGACCATGATGTTTGCCTCAGTTAGTCTACTTGTCAAAACGATAACCATAACTATTGTCTCAAGTTCATCTGTCAAAGTGAATCAAGATTTGTAACATGATTTATATATCTCTGAGTCGGAAAATTAACATACAAAATATTAATGATCGATAGCGAGATATCCGTATCAATTGCATTGTACTGCGGGAGCCACCTACTGTCTCTAGTCATAGATACTGCGTACGAATTAGTGACGGTCATGGCAAGACATGTTGTCACCGTCAGCATAACGATAGTTATTTACAATGATCGATGGAAATACCGGTAATCTGTCAATGCAACGGTACCCGCAATTGAAAATTATTATGCGTCATAGTACCTGCAAAACCATCGGCACCGAGCTAGAACACACTACTCTCTAATTATGGCAACAAGTGTGACATTATCACGTCACTCGTATTATCATACGCCTAAAACACTGCCACTTGTCAAACGTGTCTTTTTTCCTGCTACATTCTTGTGCGTTACAAGCACTATGCCATCGTCTTTACTAATACCGATTTTTAGTTTCAGTGTTAATCAGGTTATTGGCAACTAATTTAAAAAAAAAAAATGTTAATTTTTTACACTGCAAAATCCATTCAAAACAAGCGAATAAATAAAAATTCACTCGAAAAAAAAAAAAACGTGGGATTAATTCAAAAGTCGATACAGATCTCACCAAATCAAATTGAATGATTTGATGTAAATGTGTCTGCAGGATATGATTGAAATTGAAAAATGCTCCGGGTTATTCAATAAAAGCAAGATTATTCAAACGGAATCAAAATTTTAATTGGGGAGCATTAAAAATTGATTCGCGTAATTGTACGAATTGAATATGCATGGTGCATTGTGAAAACGAGAGCCGAGCATTAGTGTGTTAATTCGCTCAAGGAAACGTAAGCCTTCGGGAAAACGATTCTTCTTCAATCGATATTTCGAGTTGAAACAAAATCCTCCTGGGCGACTGAGTATCCTAATTCGATGACACGTCATGCAATCAGAAATAAGTCAACCGGATTTATTCAAAGCTCTACATGTCAAGCATGTTGTTATTGTTTGATTACTCTTTAAAATGTTGAAAGTGTAGAAAAAAAAGGAAAGAGAAAATACGAAAAGAAAATTTATTAGTAAAAAAAAGTATTATCACAATTTGTTGTTTTTTTTAATATCAATTTGAAAAGATTCTTCATTTGCATATGGAGCAATATTAAACCTGATTTTGATAGTAAATATCGCAACGGGAGAGCGTGTGTAAATTTTGTCCGATAAGATCAAATGCCAAAATGTGTTTCGTACGTTTATCGCGGACGAAATGAGTCCGCACGCAGAGTGTGTAACGCGTAATTTCTGGTAGTTTATCAAAAACACGGGAGCACTTTTGAATCGACATAAATTTCGCCAAGCAGCTTGGTTACACTTCGTTTGCATTCGCAACGGCAACTTGCCTGAACGACACGTGTTTGCAACGAAAATGCTCGCACTGATAAGAGTTTCGTGTAGCGGAAAACAAAAACTGTTTTTACTCGTCAAATCAAGTTCTGACTATTTGGTGTACTCTGTTGACTTTTATCATTTCCATTTTTCAGCACAGTCAATAAATAATTCGAATAAAAATCAAAATTACAATGAACAATTGAACGGACAAAATTTGTTGAATACATATTTATTCTTAGAATGTTGAACTTGACTTTTGGGTTGAATTTGTTGTCTCGAAAATTCTGAATCGTTTTCGCCGAAAATGTGTAGAACAAACATTTATTTGGAGAGGATTTGGAGATGTAAGTTTCACTTAAGACATATAGAGGGCGTTTCACTCCAAACGGACTTCGAGTTGCAGACACCTTTAGAACGTTACCTTGCGTGCCCTGAAGGAGCAACGCGGCTACTCCGAAGGGGTTCGCCGTAACGGGATTCTGCTTGTTCGTGGTTACGGCGCCCATTACTCTGGATAACACGGACGTAGCTGCAGGACTACCCTGGGAGCCGGAGCCTTCGCGATGGGTACGAATCAAATGTAAAACGAAAACAACGAGAAATAAGAGATGAAGAGTAATCGACAGCCAGCTTGGCAGCGGGTAGGTAAAGAAAGAAGCAATACTGCGGACAAAGAAAATAGCTTTTGCACATGGAAGATCAAAAGTTGGACAACCATTTTTTGATCAAGCCATGCGGGACCAAAATTAATTTTGTTTGTGATTTTTTTTTATAGAACTGAAACAAAATGTTTCTTTCATTTTTTTTTTCTGAAAGATTTAAAAAAATGTTTGGTGAGAAAAAAAAATTTAAGTATAAACTGTGTACTACTGAATAAAGTGAAAATGTTTTTGGGTAAACTTCGATTGAAAAGTAATTCATACAAATGTTATCGAGTAAACCTCTATGTGATATTGATTTAATTGGCAAAGATCAATTTTTTCATGTCGCTCGCGAGAATAGGGTGAATATGTTATCTTATTTTTTTTATAGCCGAATACGTGTTTAATTTTCTCGTAAGAAGGCATCGTAACTTTGTTTCACTTTCTTAAGTACACCTAAAGCTTTACGACCTACGCATGACACTTGATTGCAGTATAAAATCTAGTCTCTTAAAAAGATATTTAGTGTCGCAGAACCTCGTGTTTTATGTGAATAAAAAAATGATTGCGAGCTATTAAAAAAATGCATCGGGGGGGAGGAGGGGGGACGATACTTATAAAATGATTGAAAAAGAGTGATACTTGGCTTTTTTCTTTCAAAGTTTATCCCTGGGATCGAAATTTCCAGATTTGCACGATGTAAAAACACAAACAGCCGAAATAATTAATGATCCAAAACCCGACGAACATGATACACGCGAGACGCGCCGACATTTTGAAAATGCAAAAAATCCAACAGCGTCGGTTTTCTTGATTACGTGGTGACTCGCAATGGCGACGGAAATAGAATTTGTTTGTTTGTTTAGCTGCGCCCGAGTAACACTACAGAAATGAATTATGTGTACACTGTTCGAGCCGAATGCCACGACACAAAAAGATCTCTATCAAATTACCACGCTGATTGCAAAACTGTAATCAAATTCAAACATTTTAATTTCTTCAAACAAAAATTAGTGCAATTTTAATTCACTGAAAAAGAAAGAACTCGAACTTCGATTGAAGTTATAATCATCATTTGATTTTTCATTTAAAATGTACTAAATGCTTTTTAGTGAGCAAAATGATCTTATGAAATGAAATTGGACGTTTTGAAAAAGATTTTCTTAATTGAAAAGTTAATCTAATGTTACTTAAATAACATTAAAAAAATAAAATGTTACAAAATTTGATGAAATTGAAGTAAAGTCAAATGATATTTTGAAGTAGAGATCTTTCGCGGACGTCGAAAAAAACTTACTTTCGTCGTCTTGTTTCGAGGTTCCCGGCACGATACTCGACATAACTCGACACAGTGCAACTATAAACGCGACGTTTCGCGGAAAATTAATTTTGTCAGGCAAAAAAGTGCACTACGAAAGTACCCATGTACGATTATAGGTGGCGTTGGGGGTCGATTTGGGCAAGGGCCGAGACTAGAACGAACCGATTCAAGTCCATTCTACAGAGGCTGCCGATGAGCGTGACTCCACGAGCGACACTTTGGCCCCTCATTTAGTGAGTTTCGCGAGGTGCGCCCGGCTATTTTTGACCAACGTGTCCAAAAATAATGTCGACGCTCGCTTCCTCAATCTCAGTTTAAGGAGGCCAACATTTTCATCGGAAAAATATTGCTTACACATTTTGTAATGATCAATCTGAAAAAACAATAACAAATTTGTGTTTTGCAGTAACAAAAAAATTGGTTCGTGGGGAGGCGCGATAAAAAAATGTATGAATTAATTTAGCAACAATTATGATCAAGTTTTTAAAGATGAGTTGAGAATTCTTTCTTATCGTTTGTCAGTTTGGGTATTTCAGTTTCATTTAATTGCAAAGGACAAATGTTTGTAAACTATGTTTTATTCATAATTATTTGTTATAATTGTAACTGTAGGAACTTTTAAATAATTGTACATATAATTGTGTCATATATAAATCAGTGCGTTAAAGACCATCAATCCTACGATGTATGAAGAACTGTTGAGATTGAAACACCAACATCTAAATTTGCGGCCAGGCGGTATGACACGAATTTCCCAAAAACACCTAGCCGATTCATCATACTTATGAGTTTATACTCGAATAAAAACTAGTATCTTTGGTTTTGACTAAATTTTCAAAAACTTATGGGTTAAAAAAACAACTAAAGGAACTACAAGATTAACTATAGGTCTACGTCGCTCCTATAATTACTTCATAAAATGTCACTGTATAGTCCTCTTAATTTAAATTTTGTTATACTGATATATTAATTGTATATCCTGATGTATAAAAGTTGAAAAAAATTGTTTTGAAAAAAAAAAAAAAACAATGGTGTAACACAATTTGAATATACAAGTTCTCACATGTACTTAGCTTAAGTGTTATTTTATAATTATGCATATGACTTAATTAGTTACAACGCATGGAACCTTGAAAGTTGACGAAAAGTTGAAATTTGCTCATTGACAACAATGTTCAAGTTAAATACTTTCAATTTTGTTTCATACAGACGCATTTGTTGGAACTAAAGTCTCTTCGGAACATCATTATTTAAAAAACAATTTCGTTCCATATATTATAAAAAATATCAGAGACAATTTATAAGGAAATTGAAACATTTTCTTTTTAGGTACATTTGCGATTAAAAAATCATAAATCGAATGAAAGAAAAATAAACAACAAAAATTTGTATGAAACGAACTGAAAGATTTGAACTTCAATAGATGATATTCGCTTGAATTGAACACGTAAGTGAAGCAGCAGGTGTTTACTTGATTAAAATGGTAAATACAGTTGAAAATAAGGCTTGTTAGATGGCACGCATCACATCTTCGCATTGTTGAGTAATCTACACATAGTGATTAATTAAATCGGTCCAGGGAGATTAATAGTACGTCGCGGTTGATCCAAAGTCTTAAAAGAAAATAGGACAATCAATCGCGCTTTGAATCTGGCCAATGCTCGAACAAATCCTTTCTAAGCTCACGCGAACCTCGAAATTAATTACCGAGGTAATCGTTTCAACGTTGACACTGTGCTCGAGTGCTTCGTTTTGACGCCTCATTTCAAATGTCAACAAAACTTTTTGCTTGATTGCCACTACAGTTTCACGACAAATTGATTTAGTAATCAATTGATGCGTTTGTTCGTCAATTGAAACTTTTCGATCTTAATTCCAATGATAAAGCAATAAACACAAATTACAAGTTGTGAATACAAAAAGAAAAAAACAACTCACTCAATTCAACCCAAACAAAATCAGTCCCTTAGTCTACTTTTTTTTCGCGACAGGAATAGAATGTTCAATCAAAATAAAAAGAAAAACATATAACAATGACGAAAGAAATTTAATTAGAAGTAAATTACAATAATTGAAGACAGCAGTAAAAAAAATAATTACAAAAAAAATGCAGAAAATGAACTTTTTTTTTTAATTTTTTACATTTTGAAAACCTTGATAAGCAAAATCACTTTAGGTATAGCGGCTTCGACATGAGGCAATTTTTGTAAACTTCAATTTATTCTCTAGGTGTCAGAAAACTTGTCACACATCTTCGAGCTTCGCGCGTTCTGATGGCAAAATAAGCATAAAGTCCAAATCATAGCCGAAGCTAAAAAAAGCGTATAATAGTTACGTCAAATTTTTTTTATATCATTGAAAATGTATATTTCAAGATATCAAACTAATGCCTACAAAATTAAAAAAATATCCAATAATACATACAATTTAAAATACAAATATACAAAATATTTCTTTTTTTATAATACAAAACTTATTTATGTTGATGAAAATAACTGATTCATGAATACGATTAATGATTTTTGTACAATTTTTGTATAAAGAAAAATTTGACGAAATTACAATACGCTGCAGTGTTTCTCTTTGTGAGCACGTTTTACCACTAAAAAACAAAAAGAAAAACAAATAAAATTGAAATTAATAAGACTAGAAAACCAAATCGTAAAAAACACTCGTGATAGTATATTATTTTGCAAAAAAGATCATTTCATGATGATAATTAATGGTCGCTAAAATATGTTCGAATTCACTTCAACTTTTTTCTTTAACACTATATTTTTTGCAAAATAACTACCAAATCTTGTCTTTGGCATAAATCAAGTGATAATATGTACACACACATATGAGAACACATATGCATATGTATATGTACATAGTTCGTTTAGTTGAGCAACACAGAAGACATAGAACGCTGTTTGTTGTTAAATATAAGTTACCTTCGGGTTCTTTGGCAATGACCGTGCTGCTCCGGTCGACGCCGCCCTTCTTATCCTCTGTACAAGACAACATACACAACATATACATCACGTACAAATAAACACGACATCGATTTTATCAAAAAATCGCGAATGTGCGTGAACATTTTTTTTTTTATTAAATTCATCTTATAGTACTTTTAAAGATACTATAGTATAGTTCTTTATAAGTACTTTTAATCAATTTAAGGACTTAAGATATGTACAAGTAATTTTACATTGCATCAACATCTTTTTTTCAACTAATCGAATCGTTACAATACTTCATCTTGTTGGGAAACGCTGTTACTTGAAGACGTTCATTGCTTTATTTATGTTTTGTGAAGTTCTTTGAACGAGTCGATCATTTGGTTAAAAGTCCATTTTAGATGGTTGTGTTTTGTACAGTGTTTTCACAAGGATTAGATTTTCTGTTCCTTGATAGATTTGATTCTCTTACACCGAAAGTTAATAGCCTTTTTCCTTTTTACACAGTGTGTTTTATGTAAGTTGTTTGGTTTTCGTTAGTCGTGTTGGGAATTGTATGATATTTTTTCGGACCAATTTGTAAAGCGTGTTTGAAGAGACAAAAATATGAAAAATTCATTTCTGTTAGCTCACTGTATAAAATTCCGTCTAGAATCTACTATGAGTATATTTGCAATAATGTAACAAGTTTGATAGTCATTCTTCATATTGTCGTCTTCAAAAGTGTGTTCTTTTTTTTATCGAATGTTATTTGCTGTCTGATAAGTATATGCAAGCAAATTGTGCGAGTACAAACGTGCGAATCAAAATGTATTGATCGTAAAGTTGGAATTGAAATTTGTTTGAAATCAATTCTGCGATCATACTTTTTTATCGTTATCGTTTTGGTCGAACGACTTCGACGTATAATCTTGCAAAGCAAACCACATGCTTTAAAGCCATTCTGTTTTAATTGTACTTTAAAATGTTAGTAAACAGATCCCGAAGTATAAACATGATTTAGAATTTCAGGTGAAAATAATTAAAACCATGACCAGACAAAAATGTGAAAAACATGCTAGGAAATTTATTTGTATTATAATGTTTAATATTTGCTCAAGTTTTAGTACTGCAATCGTATTTTATTGCCACTGAAAAATGCACTCGAATTCGCTTAACGATTTCTGGTGTTTGTATAAAGATTGAAATCAACATTTTGAAATCCAAATAATCACCGGATTGAACATTTTTTCATGATTGAAAATTCTTTCAATAATTATATCCCAAGCTCGTTATAAAAATCTTCCAACTTAAGGATATCATGTTTTGCTTAATCTGCTATCGGTAAAATAGAAATTGTTGATGTTACATAACAAAAAAAATTTTTTGTTTGCAAGATGCGCTGTTTTTGGCAAACTATAAACTAATAAGAATAAGTATAAAAAAGAAGTGTGTTCATAAATCCATAACACCGGAATATTATTGTGCACTAATCGCTAACACCTTGAACGATTATTCGGTATGACAATTATGTATATATATATATATATATATATATAAAATACCGAAATAGAGTGTTTCGTCGTGTTTCAAGCGTGAGTAATTCGGTAGGATAAAAAATTATGTGCAGTGCGTTTCAATCGTCAAATGAGACTAATAGAAAAGATGCTTGGGGTGGGAGAATTTATTGCGAAGACAGATTACTTTCTATAATGTAGAGCGAATTTCTAACTGCTCGTAATCCTTTTTACAAGAAAAAACGTAAAAGTTTCAAGGGAAATAAAAAAAATAAAATAAAAGCAATAGAAAAAGTAATAAATCTTAGTAATTCTGTCTTCAGAGAAGTGGATAAATTGAATAGTGAATTTGAATATAAAACTGATAATTGAATAAGTGATAATTGAAGGAAAAATAGATAAAAATAATGTGCTGTGATAACTTTCTTCTCATTTTGAACTTGGCGCCCAGCCTGCGGTCGCGAAATTCAAACCATCAAATAAATTATAAGATTTGAAATAATATAAAGTAGTTATATAGTTAGAGATAAAAAAGTATATGTCGCGATGACAATGCAAATAGGTATAACAAAATTTTAATTATACGTGATATATAAAAAATAGCAGTATCTGATGCAGAGACACCGGAATGAAATGAACGGAGAGATATCAAAAGTGTGACGGAAGAATTTTTATGTAAAAAGAATGGCGTTGCATACACAATAAATACGATTCTCGTTATTTTGAATCCGAGGGACATTGTCTTGACGGTTCTTTTTCTTCTGTTTGCTCTTCGATTGAGGCATTGTCAGATCATAATGATAATAACCACATAAAAGAGCGAACTATAATTTTCATGTGACAAAGAAGGACGACAAAATAAAATAAAAAACTAAGACACCTACTTACGAGCTACTGATAAGTCATCGCAGGACGCTGAAGAGGGTAAAGCTTCTAGATTTATATACTTATTTGATTGAAAAGAAAAAAAAATGAATGACACTGATTGGCCGAGGGTGCTGCTCTAAAGCAACGCCATCTCATAAAGAATTAGGTTCTCTATTTTATAACTAACTAAAAACAGACGAATGCTAAAATCGCTAAAAGCACGTTTCGGAGTTTCACTTTATCAGTTAAACAAAACTGTTGCAAAATGTAGCTAAGAAGCGTCGAAAAAAGATGGCAACGCGAGTTGTCAGTAGCGAAAAAAGAAACTGAAGACAAAGTAAGAGAAAAACAATAGTCGGTTCTGTCGAACCTGATAAACGTTTAAAAATATTCAAATTTGACTTACGTTTCGACTGACAGATAATTCGAGAAAAATCAAAGACTTTTTGATTTCGTGAAAAAAAGATATAGAGGGGAGGGTGAAGATGAATAGTCGTGATCAAGTTGGAAAAAAATTTTGCGGTTGGTAGCTGAAAGTGGTGGTCGATAGTTTTTTCTTGCCCCCTCCTCGTTTCGTTGATTCACACGCCAAAATACACATTGTTTACAAAAATACACGTCAATGTTCAAATCGTCATTTTTATAGTCAAATGTTTTTTTTAAGTTTGTCATTTATGTTAAGTTTTATTTTAAATTAATCAAGGTAATATGTCAGTTTTAGAAATTAGATTAATTGCCAAGTTTAGGTCGATTAATTTTATTTACAAGCGTACAACCAAAATCGATTGCTACTTTTTACGATCGGAACTAATTATAGCGGACGCTAGTATACTTTGTAAGAATTTAAAAGTAACTCCAGTTAATACTGCATAACTAACAAAATTTGTGTTATGGATTTGTGAGCATCGCTGGCTTAGATGAATATTTGCTTAAAATCTACGTATGAGTTGTGTGAGTGTTTGAGGTTCTCTCAAATACAGCTGCTCAACTTAACGTTTAAATGACCTGATAACTCTTAGGGATGAAAAGTTTTTTTTATTCACAATTTTTCCTGCAAAATGTATTATACGTGATATATGTAGATGAATCTTTTTCAACACTCGTTATACTGAAAAGTAAACATCTTCTGTGAAGTTTATTTTTAATTAAAATAGATGGCAAGCATATTTCAGATACTTTTTAGCCCAGTATCATGTCACATTTGAATTTGTCATAATTATAATTTACTAATGACCTAATCTAATTTTTAATTAATAGGGGAGAAAATTGATGTTTCAACACTTTTGCATCCATTAATTTTTTATAACAACAAGATTTCAATTTAACAATTGAATATTAGTCTTTGAATGAACACTTTAAAAGTGCATTTCTAAGTGCATCTTATAAATGTAATTTACAAATTCTTAGTTATTGATTTTTTTACAAAAAGAATAACAGTACAATTTCGTCGAAACGTCATCCTTTTTTATGAACTATTTGTATGTTTGACTCACAACAATTTAATTAATTTTATTTCATATAAATTTGCATGTAAAATAATAAAATGTATATATATATAAAATAATAGCAAATATAAAATGAGACCAATATTGGCCTCATTTTTTACGTTTTTTGTAACAAGTGTTGAAATTGAGCTATTTAAAGGCCCTTTAAAGGCTTGCCCTGATGGGAGGGGTTGTCAGTTTTGTTAAGGAGAACCTTTATAAGGCCATGAAAGGCCCTTCATTGTTTTCATCCGGACGTTTTGCGGGTGACGCTTGGCTCTTAAGTTACCTTAGAAGGGCTATCCCCTTGAGTGAGTTCATTAAAAAATCAGTAATCTTCGATTCAGTTTATGGTCAAGTTGATAAGTCTCTTGACTCATATTCCCAAAGGTATCGAGTTTGAAATCCAGAAAAAATCAGATTTGTTAGTTTTACGTCATCAAAGTTTAGTGCTGTTTCAATTTTTAATATTAAATAATATTATTGATTTGTCAACAATTATAAAATTATAATTTTTTTTGGGCATTTAAAGGGTCGCTCTTGAAAGTATTTATCGGACGAAAAGTCACATACCGAGTAGGGGTCCGTTTCCAATTTAGCAATTAACTTTAGAGGGCCCGGTTTGTTTGACGGGCAAGCCTTTCAGGGTCCTAGTTTAATTTTTACTGGAGAAACTAAAACTAAAACTTGATTTACACAGGACAAGTACAACAAATATTTATAAATAATGAATGAACATACCAGGAAACATTCTTATTTAATCGCCACACTATATTTGACAAAAAATACAAATACGACTGCAATAATTTACTTTTTGGTCAAAATTGTTCTTTTTCAATTTTAAAAATAATGATTGTATCCGCTCTCATTTTTGTATATATAGTTAGTTAAATATTTGAAAGAATATAACAATGAAAAATTTTGATAGAAATATTACTTTCATCTATTTTGGATAAGATTTGTCGAAACATCCTACATATTAAAACATTCTGATTCTCCCCTATAACAAAACATTCAGAAAAAATTTAAAAGAAAACTTTTAAAAATACCTTTTTTAATTTAAATTCGTGCATTGTACTTTTAACAAATCTAAATTTACGTCATCCTGGACCAATAAAATCAAACAATTACTCTTATAGATTTTTTTTCGAAAGTTTTTCATGCTTGAAAATGTTTGATGAATGTATTAAGCAATCAATTGTTTATGTAAACTCATAAAAGTGAGCTAAAAAGTATCAGAGAATTGAAACCAAATCAATTATAATCAGAGCGTGTAATTAACTTTTTGTATTAAATTCAAATGGAACTTTGAAATCGCGGGTATTGATCATTTTTCCTATATAAAGACCTAAATCCAATGTACAATGTACGAATGTTCATAATTCTGTTCATCCCTGTTTTTGCGCGTGCTCGCTCGTTCTGTGCGTAAGCGACACGTGTAACGCGCACGTGCAATGCGGATGAAATTTGCATGTGATAATATATTTGTGTAAAATGTTGAAATTTTCGTGCACCATCTGTATGATAAATGCATAATCCAATAACGAATCTACGCACACTGTCAAATCATATCAAACATCGTGGATCAATAATTCTGATGGCATTTTTGTATCATGTTTATTTCCAACATGACGACATTTTTTGGTTAAAAAAACGATATTTCATCTTGAAAAACAAATCAATTGTACGAGATCTTTTTACAGTGGCAAAACTAATCAAAGTAATCACGCAACTTGATAAACAACTCTACAGAGCTTATAAGAAGCTTATGTACTACGAATCAACGTGTGCACGTAAATTCGGCAGCCCTGGCTGATGTATTCGAGCAATAAGCAACGGTTTTGAATTGACACCACGAAATCTACGAGTCGCACCTCGCAGACAAAGGTCAAGAGTCGAAACCCAAGCTGGCCGGCAGAAGCCCTAGGCGTTTTGGTTGCGCAACACTTCAGACCTTCCCAAGAAACCAAGTGCCCACGCAGTGCGACTCGATGAATCGCTCGGTGCGTTATTTCGAGTACTTTTTCTCGCTTTTCTATATCATTTCTTTTATAGTTTGTTAGATGAGCAGATAGACCCAGAGACAGGTGTTAGGAACACAGGTTAGTCGTTAGTCAGTCATGTGACAGAACACGAGTACTACGTAACGCACTCTCTTTGAATGTAGAAGATTTCGTCAGAGTGTTGTTATACAAGCTTGGTTATCGATCAATTTCAAATTTATCGTCAAATTGAACTCCTTACGTTAGGGCTCTTCAATTTCTGTATTTAATATCCATTACGTTTATCAAACAAACTATTTCTATTAAGTAAGAGGAAATCGATCGATATTAAAGAAAATCATTGATTCTTCACTTAAAAACGAGTATAATTAATTTCCAATAAATCAATCAAAGTTAGAATTTTATACTTTGTACAATGGGAAAAGATTTTCTAAAATTTGCAAAAATCGTTCAAAATGATATCAAACCGTGTGAAGCAGAAATTTGAAATTGTTCGCAGACCAAAGAATGCATCCATAAAACTGTTATGAGTGTTAACATCAAACAAACACTATGACAATTCCAAAATTATGAACTCAGGGATTCAAGTCGGACAGTTAGTCATAAAATCTCTGTATATGTAGTCTTCGTTTTTTTTTTTTTTTTACTTTTTTAATGAGAAACACTTATGTTTCTACGTGTCGCGTTGGGTAAACTGTTATTTTGTACTTATCAGGATTCCAGGGCTGGCTGTTTGCAAGCCCTGGAAGATTGTGTAAAGGCAATGCTGTCAGGTACCAAATAAAAAATTCGTTCAAACTAAAATTATGTAACGGTGCTGCTGACAACGTTGTACAACTATGTAGCTTACATTTAATGTTGGTAATTGAATTTCAAGTTTGAAAGAAATGAAATAATAATAAAAAAACTAATCTAACCTTTTACGTCATCATCCTCCAGCGTCGTGCTGCTGTCGGTAGACTCCTTGACTTGAGAACCATCTTCCTTTTTAGTTGGGACACTTTTACCTGAAAAAAGAGGCGAAATTGTTTAGAATTGAATTAGACAACAAAGTATAAATTGACTTATGATCCATTTAATTCCAGAATTCATTTCTTTTAGCCTTCACCATATTTTCTGGTTAAATAGACGTAAATTTTGGTACATAAAACCAAGATGAAAAAGTCAATTTCAATTATTATAGATTGGACTTGCAAAGAAATTAGTTATCTATGATTATTATGTTTACTTCATCCTTGGCATTTTTGTTCCGAAATTGATAAAACTACCTTATCGGAAATTAGTATTAAAGTTGATTGATCGCTGAACAAAGTATGCAAAATTTTATATTAATTGTTTACAAAATTTTATATTAATTGTTTACAAAATTGCATACTTTCCGAATTACATTTTTCAATATTCCAATTATCAAATTAATTTCCGAGATGATTTAATATGAAAGTTTTATTTTTCCCTGCTTTGGTACATTTGCGGTCAGCTTGTTCGTCAAGATAGAAAAAACTAAAATATTCTATTGAATTATCTCGTAAATTTCCGTGGTAATAAATTTAACAAATTAATGTAGAAAATACATTTTTAGACGATTGAAAACTTGGTTTTATAAGAAAATATTGTATATACTTCATTCGATGACCAATCTACTCCAAATACATTTTATTTTTGATAAATTGCTTTCTTACGATAAAGCACATTGTACAATAATAACAAATAAGAATGAATAAAGACGAAAAGTTACACAAATGTTATATTTGTAGAAAAAAAAAGTTGTGTCGAAAAATATTATGTCCATTCACCAACGTGAAAAAGGTCGCTGAATAGCGCTGTCCGTCAATTGGATAAGCTTTTGATTGGCTTTTGCATTGGCATTCTATTTAAAAATGCACAATAGTTCGTGAATGGAAATAATTATCGAGATGGTAGTATCAGTTTGAATTAAGTAATGAAAAAAAGCAAAGGGGTGTAAAAATGAGGGATTTTATAATTAGGAACTCAGGTGTAAGAAAAATATTGCTAAGGTGCATATTAGAATTTGGATGTTGTTTTATTAGTCAAGTTTATTTGGCGACGAATTTCATTTAAAGCGACCTCCATAGTGAGGTTATATTATAAGATCTGGGTTCAGACACACTCACCCGCAACGCAGGGGTATCTCAAGTGATAGTACTAGAGTTTAGTACGCCTGCACGCAAAATACATTATATGCAAAGCGTGGATTTTTTTCAGCAAAGCTAGGTCATGCAGTCAGACATGCACGTGCACTGCCATATCAACTTAATAACTGCAGCTAAATTTGTTAAGCCTCTTACGCATCCTCATGAATTGAAATTTGTAACGAAATTTGTTTCGTTCATTCTCCTGATTGATAAATTAACTGTTACTATAATTCAAAGACTGCCGAATCATAAAATAATAATGAAAAAAGCTTCGTAAAAGCTGAGAGTTTATAAAGTGGTCCCAAATATATTTACAAGGAAAATATTGGTCTAGTAATAACCTGCTTTACCGGCAGTGCAAACCAATAAGTTAATTAGATTAGGAAATTAAAAAAGAAGTGGTTAAGAAGCCTAAGCTTATTTGATTTACAGCGTATGTCTTTGCACGACTGGAATGGAAGTCAAACATATGACGTCTTACCACTTTCTTCGTATCACAGCGTGGATCAACGTGATTTTCAATCGGTTGATCAAATGCGGAACGGTTGTTCGTGGTTCATTTTGATTCAATAGAGATCGGTTGTTGGATGGTAACGGGTTTAACCAAAGAAAACAGACACAGACATCTCGTTAACATCACTTGCTAGCCGCTAGCTAAACGTTGCAATATATAATGATATCCACGGTTATACATTTCTATGACTATGAAGCACCGAGACAAGTTGTTTGGTTGCTCTTGCACTTTCCTCTAAACATGCCACATCACTAATGATATACCGTTATTATCTTCGTGATGCACAACCAAACTAAGTTACAACACAGATCTTGTCAATATTATTTACATATGTAATTAGTGTAATTTGTCACAAACCTACGCTCTTATTTCAAACTACTGTTGTTTAATCCATGTTCCTTTGAAAAATTGTTCATACAATTTTATATACTTTCTTAGGTTTCTTTTTTGAGAAATAAATACAATTACAAAATCACCATCTATAAACAAAAGTTAGTGACTAATTTATCTAAAATTATCTTTAACAATTGTTCAAGGAATTTTAATGTTTTTAATTTGTTTCATTTGTGGGTTTTGAATGTTGTGTTAATAAAATCAAACTAATCTTTGGCGTGTTGTGTCTTTTGTCTTCAGTCGTTCATTTTGCATAGTATTTTTGAAACTGTAAAGTTGAGCTGAATGAGATGCGAGCTCCTGAACTAGTTTCACGTTTTATTTGTTGTTCAAAAATTAATTTTACATACGCTGAATTCATGGCTTTCATTTTCAAAATGAAATAGTGCGACGAAAAACTTTAGCAACGTTAAGTTTTAATAGCAGCTTCTTCTTCTTCTTCTTGAGTTGTATTTGTATTTTACAGTGAGTATATAAAAATATAAAATATTGGCATTAATATATCGCTTCTCGTTTCAATTTTATGATTCAAAAACAATGACGACTTTGTGATAGAAAAAATCAAAACATTAGTTTTAAAAAATGAGAAAACACAAAGATTTAAAAATACCACGGTTGTATATATGTGTGTGATGAAATCAAATTATTCTGAGCAATTTGGAAAATTGCTTTTTACATGCAAATGATATTAAATTCCTTGGAAAAAAACTATTACTAAGTACACTCAAAACGATAACGGTGCAAGTAGATACCACATGCTCATTAAACAAAGTCAAATCTTCTAGAAAACTCGTTTCTTTTTAAATCACACGAACATTTATTTAAAAAAATTTAATTAGCGCTCACAATTATCAACGCAGGAACAACGAGTCAACAATAATCACATGATAAATTATCAGTTCAAAATGGTACAATTAATTTATCTACTTATCACCAAAAAAGTAAAAAAACATTAGTCAAAAATCAGCTATTCAAAAAAATGTTCAGCCTTTTATTTATATTTTGCGTGAAGCGTTTTATCATATCTATTCATAACTTTTACTTTTCATTCAGCTTTATTAATTTGTCAGTCAACTTTGATGAAAACAATTGTGTTATGTTAAAGGATCCTCGTTTCAAATGTAGTTTTATAATTTATTGACTGAAAATTATATAAACCCTTCAAGGTTACACCTATTCATATTTCAATTGTGAAATATATATTAAGGATGAAAAAAAACCGTAGAAATTGTTATTTGAAAATTTTGTGTCCAAAATTATTGTTTGTGAGAACTGCAGGTTAAACAATTTATAAATGAACGTATCTGAAAAAAAAAACAATGTTCAGGATAGTCATCCTAATGGTTTTAACATTAAAAGTATCAGACAGGTTTTTTATATTCCTTTTTTTCTTTCTTTCTTTTTTTTCAATTCTGTTAGATACTCCCAATCCTAAACCCATCAGCAAACCGAGAACAAATAAATGGATACCATATCGAAACCGCAGATTATTATACAATAAATATTGATCCAAAAAAAAAAGTCTCGTACCTCTGACCCACTTCGCGTAACACGTAACATGATTTTCATCTAAATCTGTATAACAACATAGTGGAAACTGACTGTAGGATATGCAAAAAATTAAAGCATGACTTTCTTTCATTATCTGTATAATCGAGGACACAATTTGCAAACTCATGCTATAATTTCAGCAACGACGGATCAACAGCGGACAATGGATGATAAGATGAATGAATTATAGCTCTTTCTTATCGTCAATTTTATCGTACAGCTTGATACTGCTCGACTATCGTTCATATCTGAGTTAGTGCGTCAGAAGCCAGTTGGGCACAACTTTGACGAGTAATGTAGATATTGATTTATTTGAAACGCGAGATATCAATTAGTGTAGTACAGTACATTTTAACAGGACAAACGTTTTCACGAGTGTAATATTCATTTGATACGGCTCACAGACTTGCTCAATCGTGCAGCTGCTCATATGACTCGGGACGCACGTAGAAAATCAACGGCATGAGATAATTATTTCGTACGCTACCGAGAGAGAGATCAACGTTCAGAAAATAATCAACGGTAAGTTCGCTTCAATTTGAATAACCATTTATTCGGTTTTAGAAACATTAAAGGTGTTTAAAAGTTGCCGCGAAAAAAAATCGTTTATCTTTTTTTTTATTTTAATTTTCGATTAAAACGTAAATCAATTTCAGAGTTGGATTTTGATATCTGTTCTCGTTTCTGACGAGTTTGAATCATCAACTTGTAATCAAGTAATCAAAGCAAAAGTAATTATTCAAATCATCATGATTGAATTATCGTTTAAAAGAATAATAATTGGATCCGATCATACGGAATTTATTCATGAGTGATCCAAAGTTAGTGTCTTCCAAGAACTAATGCCAAACCGGGTACAAATTATTTACTTGTTTTTTTTCTAATTTAAAAATGCAATGTTCATACTTTATACAGATATATACTTTGTGCGATAAAATGGTTTAATTACAACAATTTCTTTTTAACTAAAACACAATTTACAAAAATAATACACCATTCAGTCTATTTTTTGGTATAACGCACAGCTACATTATCAAAAAGGAGAGAGACAACATTCTCTAAATTCGGGTTCTGTGTCTGTTGATTCTGAGACAGACTGTCTTTTAAAACCAAATTAAGTGGACGGATAAATAAATAATGTGTCGCCTTTTAAACATGGACTTTGATTTTTCACAGTTATTAAAAAATTACTTATTTAAATTTCATTTAGACTTGATTCGTAATTTTTTTTTATATTTTATTAACATTTTTTAAATTTTGTATTTATTGCACATTGTATATGTATATGTAAATCATATCTTTAAGCGGTAAAATAAAATTCAGTTGAAAAAACGACGAATAAATCAATCAATAAGGGTGCTTTGTTATTCAAGTTTATCAGTAATCGGACAGGTTATGTTTATTAATACCACTGGACGCAAAATTTACATACACATATATAAGTACGTTTAAGTGTAGCTATTACAGAGTGAAATTTTTCAGTGGATTAGTGATAGACTAGGAAAATTTGGTTTTCAAAGTGTTGCTACCCAGGAAAAAATTTTAATAAAAAATTAAGTTTTTGAAAATCAAAAAAGAAACGCGTTGAAGAAAAAACACAACAAGAATATGTTTCAGTTCAAATAATGCTAACTTTAATCTATTTCTCAGTGGACTAAAACAGTTGACTTATTTTTCAACATTTCTTCTACCTCATTAATCTGAACTATTGTAAGTGCAACGTCTAATTAATTGTCAGAGTCAGTATTAATGATCCAAAAAGCAATTAAAGAAAAATTACAGGTTACCTGTTTGAGTTTGAGTTTTATAGAACGATATTAACAAAGACTGTGTGAATGTCATAGGTTCTTGCTAGAGCAGGCATTCTTGTACGTGATTTCAGTACGAAAAAAGGTAATACGAACACCTTAAGTAGATATAAGAAAACTGTTAAGTGGTTAAAGTTGTTAAACCGTGCTGAAGATTGAATCTCTCCACGTGGAATAATGGTATCGCAGTTTTGTACTCGTCAGCAAATTCTGCATTGTTATCTCATACAACTACAATTACGTACAAGACATTAGAGTGAATTAAAAAAAATGATGAGTATCATTTGTCTTTTCTCTGAAAGAAAAAAAGGTCGTACAAGTTGTACACGATAAATCAAAAAATACTTTTTTTACTTTGCACTTAATATTTTTTATAAATTGAACCCTCTACTTGATTTTATATTTTTAATACAAACTGCTCAAGTCCACTGCATCACCGAAAAAAGAATAATTGAATTAAAAACTTGAATGATAATTCATATAAATTGAAATGAATCCTAATTTTTTTTATTATTTCCAGTTATAATAACAATAAAAAAAAAACATTTCTGGGTAACGGAACATGATTTTTGCCAGGTCGAGTGCGAGCTAGTGCAAATGTCAGTACGACGGGATGAGTAGTGGTGTCATAGTATCAAACAGCGAAATTTGGTACGTGCTTTATGCATACAAAGCTTAATGCTCCGCACAGATGAATATACAATCGACATCAAATTAGGTGTAAGTAAGAAAAATACCCATATGAAATCAATAAAAATTACTCACTTAATATGTGTTATAAATAATAAATAATATTAAAAAATTGATTAAAATTATTATTAAGGGACTAAAACTGTGACAAAAACAGATAGAAAAAAAATGATATGTTTGAAAATCCAATCGTTGCAACGCAACAGAATGTCACATGAATTATGGAAAGTTTGACCACAACTTGGCGTCTCTTCATATTCTCTGTGCAAAACATGAAACTTCAGAATGTGACTCCGGATTTCGAGGAGCAGAATAGATTGAACTCAAACAGTTTGGAATCATTATCAAATCCGCCCGGATCAATTCGGCCACTCTCTGCTTTTCGTTGTCTGCGGAGCGATTCACTTTGACTAGGTTTCGCTAAACCGCCAATCGGTTCCTAATTGACATCTGGCATTTCGGTGGTTGGTGACACAACATTGGTCACAACGTGTTTAATTTATAAATAAAAGCAAACGATACGTATGAACGAGAGTCGGCCGAAAGAGCGACATTGAGAAGAACAAATTCTAAAAGTGATTGTGCAGTCAATGAACAAAGGGTGATTATGAGATGACAGGTGACGGATCAAAGGGGAAAGGGGTTGCTTTTACACGTCTTGTCGTAGTTCAAAGTAGCGCTGAAGAGGGTCCGAGGTACTTACCTTGTTGATCATACTTACTGGAAAAGTTCCGTGTCGCCAACATAGTGGTTAGGATGACACCCTGCAATTTTAACAGATAAGAGTTATTCAACGTTTTCATCCGAATGTATCAAATTCTCAGCTGCTTTGAAAAAAAAAAAAAATAATAATAATAAATAACTTAAAAAAAATTTTGTTCAACTGTCAGGAAATATTCTACCGGTGTTTTATTTTATAATTGTTTTATTTTCAATATATTAGAAAACAAATATAGCATGATCTGCAAAAACTAACGAACAGATGTATAACATTTTTTTTCTTGAGAGAAAATTGTATTGGATTTTACTAAAGATTGTTATAAATACTACCACCATTTCTACTTTGCAAACTTATTTTCATCAGTTAATTTGGTACAGTTTCGTCTTCAATTCTAACAAAATCAAACTACTATCACCATTTGGCATGACAAACGTGATGTTTGTGTTATGTATACAGCTGTCTACTCTGAAATCCATTGAAAAAAAGAAGAAGACGAAAAAAAGAATGGCTCACAAATTATTCCTCGTCCTTTTCCAGTTTTCACCAATGCAAAGCTTATAAACGGTGTTAATGTAGCTGACCGATATCAAAGTTATTACTAGACTGGACGAAGATATTATAAATGTGTAATTATATTGTCTGGATTATTCTCGATGTTAATTTTGTAAGTACTTTTATATTAGTCAACACGAATTCAATTAAGAAAAACTAATCCGTATGCTTTAATCAGAAATTAATATAGCATTTTATAAATAATTTCACATCACGATTTTATGGGAAAAAAAATAATAATAAAAAAAAAAGTTAGAAGATGGACTGCCTTAATTTCACGATTTGCTAAAAAAATCACTTAGCTTATGTATGCATTCAATGTTTCAAAAAGGTTATTCGAATGATAATAGATATTCTATTCGTATATCATTTTACCATCTAGCATATAACGTTAATTTCTGTAAAACTAATTGTCAATATGAGTACCGTAATAGGATGTAAATATCGTTTGAATTGTTAATTATAATTTAAATAAACATTTTAATTTAATAAATTATTCTTTTTTATTACTTTTATACTACAATCAAAACTTTAAGAATGTTTAAATGATTATTTATTAAAATCAAGTATATATATCTTTATCGAAAGTTTGGAGTTTTTTCATATTTTATGCGTCTCTGAAGCGCCACAACTTTTTTAATTTCCGGGTAGAGGTTGAGTATGCGTTTCTAAAGTGTTAGAAAACGAAATATATAACTAAAAGAGATAATTTAAATATTAATATTCATTCATCAGTTCTCCTGATTTACATCAAGCCATTCTAACTAATCGTTCTTCAGCCATCAATTCTTGACGTCGTCCAAGCCTAAGAAAGTTTTATCGGAAACCTTGGAGACGCATTCAATATGTTCAAAGCGTCGGAAAATCTTGTTAAGGTGTCTGTAATCAATGGTCAAATAAAATTTGGCAATGGCACACAACTGATTCTGTTCTGTTCGGTTGTTTGGAAACCAGCACAATACTTTAAAAAACAACCAAATCTAGAATCAGAATCGGAAAGAATAGACTGCTTCGATTCAAGGTTTTCTTCCATTGAAAGACGGTAGATTTTAGCTTTGTAAATGTTTTTCAACAGTGACTTGAAAAATAAACGAAAACGTTTTAAAAAATAGTTTCTTCAGTTACATCGTTTTTCTTATCATTTCCAGTTGAAAAGTAAGGATAAATGACGCTTAATTAATGATTCTGTTTAAGTTAAAAAAATTACCAGCAGCTGCTAATCCGATAGTTGTTAATTTTGTTTACCTTATTGGATCACACAGAACGACACTCAAAAAAATATATAGAACAGAGATTGCCGGATAGTGTTACTTTGCAACTCACTAATGTATAACAAAGTTGGTTAAATGGTTTAAAAGTTTCCTTGGCAGTCCTCGTAGCGACTAGAGACAAATAGCAATAATGTAATAGATGTATATAGCTGTGATTAGCATATGAAAACGCATGTTTATTAACGACGCCGAGACACTTGTTTTGCGACGTCGCCAATAATGCTGAAAAAATAAGCTTCGAAGTGAAATTACTTGTTAACTCTTCTTTATTGCAAATAAATTCTTAGAAATACGTGTTCAGAATAAATTACTTCTTTTTTTATAACGACTGTTGAAACTCTTTAATTCTATTAGCCGTAAGATCTGTGATCAATGTTTAAAATAAGATTTCACTTCATTAATAATTAAGTAATGAGATGGATCAATAAACGTCATTGTGTTAAGATTTCATATAATTAAGGACCATTTGAAATATTTTGAACCAAAAAGCTATGACTCAAATCGAATTCTTTTTCAAATATGATCAACGAACAAATTGAATTCCCGAGATTAAAATAACTGACATGAATTGCCAAATATGAATGATGGTCCTGCATTTAGAATATCTTAACATTTCACCCGCAGCAATTGATAATATTTTTCATGTAAAATATTTCAAAACAAAAGCCCGTACAAAATCAACAATTAATTGTAATGTTTTTCCTTTGGCGATATTACATTTTCTGTTCTTTTTAGATGAAATTTTTGTAGTATCAAAATTTCGCTGTTCCAAAATTGTTCAACGTTTATTCCCACTGAATGTTAGCGCGAGCATCGGATATAAAAATAGTGCCGACCCGAACCAACCTGAATGTGAAAATATTTCGGTCTGTATCGTGACGCACGTGCGAACTGTACAATAGTTGCGCTGACGTGTGTTATTCATTGGCCGGCATTCTTCCGCGTGAGCTGGCAATCGAAAACGCCACGCGCCATCAGGTGCGCAGCCAACTTATCATCTTCTCAAGCCATTAACGGTGCGGCTTTTCGTTGCCAGTCGAAGTGCCAGGAAACATCTAAACGCCAAGTGAAAAACCGTGTCACAGTCAGCCAATTGATTCGCCGGCCTTAGCTAGCCGGCTTAATCAATTGGAGAACAAATTTGTCCCGCAGCGGACAATATTGATATTGATTCTCCGTTTCTCTTTACTTTTATTTCTTGTACTTTGCGAAAGAGTTTAGAAAGATTAAACTTTTTATTTCCGACTCTGAGAGCAGAACATTTCTTTGACATAAGAAACAACTTGTACTATTCAAAAACTAATGTTTCAATAAATTATTACAAATTGAGCATTTGAAACCTACTACTTTTCACAGCCAAGTAAAATAAACAACTTAACACCGTAGAGTAAATAATTGGATACGTACAATTGCTATTGTTTGTTAAGCAAACAAAATTATGAGACAGAGGTGTCTCGTTAAGATCACTTTGACTCTCATTCCGAAGACAATTTTTTGAAATGAAATGTTTGTTTTGATGTTAAGCGTTGCATAATTGAGAATTAAAATGTAGGTCATGGTTGTCAAGTGACGCGATTTTAAAGCGAAAAAAGTGTAAAAGCGTTACGTTCGCTCTTGCGTTTCACTCCTGATCCTAAGAGTGTCTGTGTGATCCATTGGCAAAAGTCAATTCGCGTTTGCAATTCAGAATAAATTCATCCTCTCACCTTTAATTTACGTCTGGCATTAAATTTCTTCAAGCAGTCAACAGTCTCTTGTCTGTGCACCACGGATGCAACACGTTCACGTTGCTGTAACACAAAAGGAAAATACAATTAATACAATTTATCTCCAATGTTCAATTATTTATTATAAATATCAAAGAATTTGAATTGAATATAAATCAGATATTATGATCATTATTATATCATCGGAAAAGATTAATCAATTATGTTTGTTTAATTTAAATTTTTTAATCAAAATCACAGGATACATTTTCACAATTTTGCAATTAGTTATGGAATTTGGAACACTTACGCAAATCCAGGGATGCCTGAGTGCTTCGCTGGCGGTAATTCTTTTGCTTGGGTTCACCGTCAACATCTGATTGATGAGATTCTTTGCTTCCGGCGTGACAGTGTCCCATTCTGGCGCTGGGTACTAAAATCAAGAAGAAATCCTACATTGTTATCATGTTAAACATTAAATTTGAACTCGATTGTGAAATTATTTCAAGTCTAATCGAATTGTTTAACTTACTGTACACCCGATGTAAAATTAATTATACTCCGTAACCAATCACCAATGATTTATAATAAATCAGCGCGAACTTTAATTTCAAACTAAATTATCTAGTCAAGTACATAATCAAGAAATATTTATCGTGGCTAAAACAGGAGACTTAGAATGCGACACCGGTGGATGGAACAACATTAATATCCTACGCGCGTGAACACAATGTGTTTAACTCTGAAAACTACAATGAATTTAATTAGTTTCTTCCTCGAGAGACGTGCCGCTAGTCTAAAATTTCTTTGCAGAACAAAATTGAGAAAAGGGAAAATAAGAAACAAACAATCTAAAGAGCTTTGTTATTCGAATTCGTAAGTTTAAAATACTTTGCGAATCTTGTAAAAATTCACGGTATATTATTTAAAAAATGTTCCTTCTTTAAAAAAAAAAGAATGTATAGAATTTACACATGACAAGTGGGCAAAAGATGTTATAACGAATGCGACGATCAAGTCAGCTAGTTTGAATGTCAATTTATGTAGTTGGCCATAAATTCGAAAATCCAAGAGCGAGTCTGTCATTTGAATGAAGTCTTTTCAGGAACAAATTGCATGAGACGGAGTTGAGTCGTGGATGCTCGCATTTTTCGAAATTGGTAGACGTGGCAGAATAATTTATGCACACAATTTATCCCTGTAGATTCGTGTTGAACATATAGATCGTTCAAAGCAATGCGACACATGAAAAACTTACGTCGTAGGATCCGTTTTTGATCTGTGCATATAATCGGTGTTGATCCTCGTCCCAAAATGGTGGATAGCCAACCAGAAGAATATACAGAATAACACCACACGCCCATATGTCTACCGGCTTTCCGTAGGGTTCCTTCTTTAACACTTCTGGACTGAGATAACCGGGCGTTCCGGCAAAACCTGTTTGACAGTAGTACAAGTTTATTATTTGAACAATCATTTTCTAGATAATTACAATTATAAAACCATATTCATTAAAATGCGAAACAGTCGCTATGAAGATTTAAGAAGTTATTATATTACTGTATGTTTGAATAGATTTCCAAGCTCCATTAAAATTGACCTATTGCAAATCCGGTAAATTATATTACATCTATTACATAAGTTTTGAGGCTCTATAATGAAAATTTTTTTTCTTAGCAAAAATGTACCGCATTAATTAAATAGATCGTTATTGCGTTTCGCTTTAATTCGCTGGTTTACTTATTATTACTTTATAATGCAGACTTGTTAATTAAACAATGTTCTCGAAAATTTACTTTTAATTATAACAAATTAATGAAAAATAAAGAAATAAAAGTTCAAATATTGACTCTTTGCTGTTATACTCACCATACCATGCCTGAACGTCACCTTGTACTTCTATCGCTAAACCGAAATCTGCTAATTTTACGGCGGCTCCTTTTGCCTTACTCGCAAGGAGCAAATTTTCGGGCTGCAAAAGAACAACATTTTTCTTACTTACTTGTTAACTTCTGATATCTTGAATTAAAATAAACAAAAAAAAGTGTTTCTCTATTATAAAATAATAATCACATAAAATCTAATAAGGCGGGATCCAGAGTTTCGATGAAAAACTTAATTGAAAAAAGTATACAATAGAGATTGATGAAAAGTAAATCTAACGAAAATTGAAAAATAAAATTCATTCAGAAAGTGAGTTTAAAAAATAATCTATCCGTCTATCTATATTTAAAAATCAAATTTTCTGCAACTGTTTGAAACCCTTATCCCTATAGTCGCTGTGATGTGTGCATATAAACGACCTTTGTAAAAAAATCCTTTGTATTTTTTATCAGACTATTTTCTAAAATTGAGAAAAACTCTAGTTAAGAACAAACAAGTTTTACACTGGACAACATTATAATAACTTAATGATGAAAGTAGTTAAAAAATAGTTGAAAACAAACATTACTTTGAGATCCCTGTGCACTACTCCGTTGTGATGGCAGTGATGTACGCTTTCCAAAATTTGTTGTATACAATGAGATGCATCGGCTTCGCTATAAAACTCACGAGCTACGATATCTTCGAACAATTCGCCTCCAGTTACTCTGAAAATTATAAACAATTTTTTTATTATCTCTCTAGAAAAATTGCCTTTTAAACAATTATCTTTTTTCTAACAGAAGAATAATTGCTCGATTTTCATTTGTCTTTTTCATCAATTGTTATATCTTGATAAGTTCTTTTCATTCAACTTGCTCAATTCACACGTGTTACACATAAGTTTTTATTGATTATTAAATAAGGTAAGGATAAAAATTGCTAAAGAACAAACAACGCGCATATTCGATTCTTTGTTATTGATTGTAAATCAATTACTTTGTCGGGGAAAGTAACGTGAACGAAAACGATGACGATAGTCAAGGGAGAACAACCAAGAGAAGTTTCACAGTTACTCTCGTAAGGTGATTCTTCGAAATTCACTGTTGGTGATTTGGAGCGTCTCCGAAGACTCAGAATGTATTTTTTCTTATTTTTTTATTTTTTGTAAATAAAATTTTGAATTTGGTAGAATTTTGCGCTAGTAATTTTCCCCTCCAAGGTCGGCACCCCGGGTATATAAACAACCCGAAAATTTATAATGAGTAGTTGATAGTTGTTGTTTCGAACATCATAAAATATCGATCAGTTGTTGTGCATTCGTTTATTCGTCAACCGCGATTAACAGTGATATTAAACTCTATTAATTTTCAAATTGTGCGGTTATTCTTGGCCAACTTCTGGAACTTTATCGCTGATTAACGGGCAAACATTTGGTGAGCCCGTTCTGATTTGAATTCTTTTTTTTTCAATTGAATCTATGAAATTTAACCTGTCTCTGTAACTAATTCTAACTTTTTGCAGTGAGTTGTATCTCACATTTATTCGAGTAGTATCTCGATTTTTCGATTTATATATTAACTTTCGGCATTTGACGAAATTCGACGGCATTTGACAATTTGCAATTCGGCAGTTTATTTTATAATTTGAATTTCGCATTTAAATCCATTGATCAAAATATAAAATAGTAAGGTGTTAATCCCGATATAAACACGTGTTCAAATTCAATCAAATCTAGGTAGCGTCTACCTATTTCATTCATATTATTTTTCTTTCTCGAGCTCGGTCAAAATCATATTTTGATCGAGTATTTAATTCTGCCTT
>JAQQRF010000249.1:0-131659 GCA_030523145.1 Trissolcus brochymenae | reverse complement strand
TATATATATATATATATATATATATATATATATATATATATATATATATGTATATATATATATATATATATATATATAAATAAAATATAAATAAAAAATAAATAAAAAATATATAAATATAAAAATATAAATAAAAAAATAATGTATATATATATATATATATATATATATATATATATTTTTTTTTTTATGGAAAAAAAGTAGCAGATAAAATTTCGTTTCATATATATATATATATAACATTTTTTCTGGATAGCAATATATAGTTGTGTAAATATATAACTTATACATTGTGGGTGTTGCAGTAATTTTGGGTGAGAAATTCATAACTAAGTGGTTGCATTTTTAAAAGTGCAGAACACATGAAAATCACAAAACGTACAACTTCCGGATATCATAAAACTTAGCCTTGTAAAATTTCACAGTAAAATGTCACAGTAAAAATTCACATACGTAAAATAATATTTACTGTTACGGAATGTGAATAATCATATTTTGACAATGAAACAAAAAAAACTTTGTCGTAACGGTAATATACATTACCTGTGTCATTATAATTTAATGACACAGTGTGATAGTAATGTTTACCGTGTGCTCACAGTAATTTGTATCATTGATCCCCTATTGATTTCATTTAACCGTGAAATACACGGTAAATTTTAAATTGCATTTCTCTCTTTGGCAGTAACGAAAAAAAGACGGTTATCGAAAAAAGAGAAAAATCACGTTCATCGACAACAAGCAAAAAAAGAAAAGGATTTCGCTTGAGGAATATTTTCTCGTTACATGTTATGATTACGATTATTATGATAATATCAATGCTCTTACAGGATTGCACTTTTGTCGGGCTGAAAATATTTTATTCCCGACAGTTGGCGTTCATTGTAATTCAATTTTGTGTCCAAATTGATTTCATTCCCGAGAGTAAAAACTGAAAACGTGACTGCACTTTCGTCTTGCCTCGCATTGCGAAATTATATTCGGTGCAGGACGTGTCTCGACCGGCACCCATCGTGGGGCGGATGATAAAAAATGAAAGCTTGAAAAATTAAAGAAGAAAACAAGAAAACGGGAGCAAACGAAATTGCAAGAGTTTCGGCAATGCAACGACCCAACTCCGGCCAACTTTGCTCTAACGAATGATCAATCAATGTGTGACTTGTATTAAAACAAAGTTTTTCAACTCACTTGGTATTCTCGAGCAGGTTCGTTACGCGCCGAAGGTTACGCTGAGGATTCGGTCCGGCATCTCCAAGACCACCGGCAAGATCGTCGAGGGAAACGAACTCAGATTCAAATGCCGCGCGGAAGCCAATCCGCCTGTCGTCGAGTACAAGTAAGTCCGCCAACTTTGTACCAATATTTCTTTTTTTTTCTTTCTCCATCCAAATCCCTATTTCTTGTCGTCAAACCAAATATATAGTTACTCGTTCCAGCATCATTTTTCTATTTTATTTTTATCACCACATTTCAATGTACAATTTTATTCTATTCAATCCAATTTATTATATATATAACAATTTCAATTGTCAATGGCAAGATAATTTAAACAAAATATTCAAAGATTGTAAGATTTAAAAAATTATGTTTGCAATATACGTTACGCGGAAAATACAATACCAATAAATGAACAAAAATGTGAACAAAGTTGGATTCCTGCAAAGCTTCTTTTTTTTTTGCATTCTTGCAATTTCACGAGACAGCATTTTTGTTGAGTTTAGAAGTTGAATAAAATATTTCTGAAACTTTTATGTTTGTTTGCCCAGCGAACAGATGTGTATACACATTTTTTTGTGCTGCGAACAATCATACACTTGTTTCGTGAGCAGACCAGCTTAGCAACTTTGTAATTTTTCTTTCAATACGATTGTGGCACCCTACCACGTGTGTATTTATAGCAAGAACATCACCAATTCATGTTTTTTTCCTTCAAATAACGAGTTATTGCGCAAAACAAAAAAAAACCTGTTGATTTAAGACATCTATCATCAAGAATTAAAAAAAACATCTCAATTCAATCATGCAATGATTTCAAATTTCTTCACACTGAGTCAAGTGTTTTAGCTTTTTTTATGAACGGAAAAGAGGTTAAAATTTTAATCCCGGTAAAACTGCATTACAAATTTCAACATTTGCATTTTTGCGGTTACACAATTCTATTCGCTCTACCAATCGAGCTCAAATTGCTCTCACCTCGACAAGTGAAAAATTGAAACGCTTGTGTGCTTGTCGCTGTGTCAAAAATTAAAAAAAAATTGAATCAAATGTTAAAAAGTGAGAAAAATGTTTGTCCATCATAGAGTAACGTATATTGACACAGGATTTAAACGAGTATTAAAATTGTTGGATAGTAAAACAAAACTGAAATGTTTGGCAATGCAGGGATCGTACTGACATTTGTTTTATTTTTCAGGTGGTACATAAACAAAAAGACGGTAATCGGGGACTACACGACGGAAATGATAATTCACAACGCGACGCGCGAGCTTCACGACGCGGTCGTCAAATGCGAGGTACACAATGACGTGGGTAAGAGCGAAGAAACGGAAACATTGGATATAACGTGTGAGTACTCAGTTCATCCATCATTCTCGGCGTGTGAATAAACATGCAAAATTTTAAGTTACGAAAACGCGCGAGAAAACAAAAAGCGGCGCTCATCCCTTTCGAAAACAAACTATCATAACGAATATAAAAAAAAAGTAATGAGACAACGGTTGCGCGAGAGTAAATGACTGGAATATTTTCGTTCAAGAGGAACGCTGAAAGAGATGAGCGGTGTTTAAAATGAAACGGGAGCAAGGACGGAATAAAAAAAGAAAGAAAGAAAGAAAGAAACAATAAAAAATTGTCCCGGGCATTGTTATTACTTGGTCTATATTTTTGCAAACTGAGGACACGTCGGGTTAACGAACGATTAACGAGATTGCGCTTGCTTTTCAGATGGGCCGCAATTCCGTCACCCGCCGGTCTCTGTTGAAACGCACTACGGTGCAACGGAAGTGCTGCAGTGCGACGTGGACGGCAACCCCACGCCGGAAATCGTCTGGATCCACGAGGACTCGGACCGAGTGCTCGCAACCAGTCCGAACATCAGCGTCGTCGTGAGTCCTGAAACGGCCGGTCGATACTACTGTAAAGCCCACGTTCCGGGCTTCCCAGAACTCACCGGCTACGCTAATATCTACATACGAGCGCCACCCACAATAGTATCGCCCCGAATACAGTACGTCCCTGACGAGGGTCTAGTCAAGGTATGCGCTCCAACTCTTATACATAATGTGTCTACACTCTCTCTCTCTCTCTCTCTCTCTCTCTCTCTCTCTCTCTCTCTCTCTCTCTCTCTCTCTCTCTCTCTCTCTCTCTCTCTCTCTCTCTCTCTCTCTCTCTCTCTCTCTCTCTCTCTCTCTCTCTCTCTCTCTCTCTCTCTCTCTCTGCAATTGTTATCATCTGCCGACACCGCGTTAATAGCCGGGCCAACATTTGAATAGCACAGCACAGCAGCACAAACTTAGCCCCGGCCCTTTTATTTCATGTGAGGTTTGCCTCGACATTTTGCAAATAGTTGGGCGTGCTCCGGGCTTGTTTAAAGACTCGTTCTCAAAATAGTTTCGCCTCCTTTTACGTGTCCGGCCTTTTTGTCCCAAAAGTAGCTTTGCTGCGACGGCAACGAGCCTAATTGTCGCGCTAATTCTGTCCCATTAGAGAGGGCCAATTTTTCCGTGCTACTCAATTAAACCCCGCGTCGTTTGCACAAAGCTCTTCGTCGGCGCGCTTCAGTAATATTCATATTCAGCTCACCGAGTGTTAGCGGGGTTTAATTATTCATCGGCCGGAATATCTTTTTTTGTCCAATCTCATTTCATTCGCCTTGCACGAATTTTGATGACAATTTGTGTCAATCCCGCGCGTCATCCAAATATATGCTCTTCTCCCTTCACTTATGCAACACTTGATGTGCAATTCAATTGTGTATATATATATATATATATATATATATATACACACTAATAATTACACACTCTAATAATTTAATCAGATCAAAAGATATCATACAATAGTTTGAGCGATTTGGAATTATTATTCTTTATTATTATGAAGTAATGAATCTTTCTATATAATTATTATTATGGCCATCAAACTTATTTTTCAAGAACTGAATCAAAAACATAAAACTCCACCCGCGAACCTCAATGCAGCTAAGAGAAAATGCCTGGCATTGGTCTATTTGCTGGCTGCAATCGATATACATCCAGCTATAAAATTTGATTAACAAACACACACACAGGCGTGGTGTGTAACAAATAGAACACGACGAAAACTCGTTGATATTCACCATGCGCTATTTCGTTGTATGCCAGTTATGTTTCACGTGAGATTCTTCAACCGAATTCTTTCGTGTTTTTTGGTCGGTCAAATTTTTTTCTTTTTGCATCTCCCCTGGCAGTTGAATTCTAACCAACAACGAATCTTAATAAACAGGGTTCTGTTTTCCGCGTTATCATTATTAGATTATTTATCCTTTCGTGTGTGATTTGTTTGTTTCAATTTCTAAACAATCGACTTGCCGATTTAAAACAAAAAAATATAAAATTACAACTCTTATATATTTGTTTCACATAATTTTCAAAAAAAAAAATATATATGCTATTAATTTAAAATAAAACTCTTTGTATATGTGAAGCAAGCTTGAATGAAAAAATTGTTGTTCAAAATTGAATTTGTTTTTGATGTTTTTAATAAACTGGCTCATTGAATGCTGAATGATTTATTTGACCATGAAAATTGCTACAGCAATTGTTAAATTTGTAGAGATAAATTTGAAACATCAATGTAAGCACAAAATAGAAAGCTGCGAAAGATGATAAGTTATTGGTGGAATTATGTGGTGAGAGGGGAAGAGAATAGACGGGTAAAATGAATTGCACACGCATTTTTATGTTTTCTAGGTAAAGTGCACAGCGATATCCGTGCCAAAAGCAGATTCGGTGGTATGGAGCTTCGCTGGACGTGAGCTCAATTTCTCGTCGAACAATACCCCATTTTACGTTGAGAAGGAATATACGGGCGAGCGGATCATCAGCACTGTAACACTTCTCGAACCTATATCAACGTACTTCGGCGAGTACAACTGCACAGTCACTAACAGCTTCGGGACGGATTCTATTGTCATCAAGCTCATGACTCACGGTAATTATTTCCTCCTTTTTATCGACTGTACACCATTACATGGCTTATTACTGTCCAATGGAAAAAGAACAAAAAATACTTTCCTTTATTCTCGAATTTTAAGTAAAACCGTCGTTTAACGTCCACTCGACCGCGAAATTCTTCAGGATAATTACACCTTCTCATATCTCAAAGTTGTTTCTGTTTGCTTCTTATTCTTTCCTTTTCTCCTCCGACCATGATAATTCCAATTATCGGTATCGACATTTTTCTCGGCCTTTACCAATGCTAACTGTGCTTCTTACTTTCATTAGATCCATCATTTAGCCAAATTTTTTTTTCAACTTATGAGAAGAAAAAAAAATTCCAAATTGCATGTTTTTTTTATTCCCCTTAAATTGCAGTACAAGTTGATCGAACATTCTGTCAAACGAGATCCCAGACTTACGAAGTTTGCCCGTTGCCATGAATAATCATTTATTTGTCAAGGCATTACAAAAAATAAGTGCTCCAGAATTTTCCAACAACCGTTCATCATGCATTACTGATTATTGTCCGGCTTATTTTATAGCCATGCCATTTTCTTGTTGCATGAGCTGCAATCAGACAAGTTGATCTTCCAAGTATGATGATCGCGCGCAAGTCTAGAGTTTTATTGACAGCAAGCAACTCGGGTTTGTCAAGCTCTGAAACAATAACGGCAGGCAGTAATGGGAATCAAATCCAGCACCACGAAATTGCACGCTTGTCCGCGATAACCGACGAGTTAATGACCAATCAATTCCATTTTAAAGAAATGAATAAATGCGATTTCTGAATGTAATAATTCGAACTTGGTTGAATTACGTCAGCGTACATTTGTGAAATCGTCGATTTTTTTTTCCCTCGCACTTTCCCATGTACAAAATCCGCCGAACTTGCTTTTTCACGCGAATTTTTGCGAGCTAATTTCGTCGCGGTTGAAATAAATTTTGCGCCACGAATAATCGAAAACCATTTCATTGTCTCGCGCCGGATATGAAGTTATTTCGCAACTTGACAATCCGCAAAAGCACCGGTGATGAATTATTTCTCGCCATCGGCCTGCTGTACGGGAAACTGTCAATCTCGTTACCTGTCGCGGTCGTCTGGGTGGGTAAAAAAAAAAAAAAGAAAATAAAAAAACAAACAACAACACGTTCACCTAGTCATTTGCAGAGGAAATTCTTGTTACCAAAGGAACATTATTTATGTTCGTTATGGACAATCGCAACCGGAAATGGAAGTTTAGATGAAAAGATACAAACCAGTGTGTAAAAAAATTTTACTCTCATTTCCGTAGAGCGGACGCAATCGTAAATTCATCTCATGCACAATACATGCCACACGCGCGCCAAATATTATATATTTATGCGTAAGATATAAAATTTAATTGGCACACAGTATAACGAGCGCTGAAATTCACGTATGCATTATTTGTTTACATTTGTAAATGAGTTCGTGGGCATACCGCCAAGAATGCGCACTCATTTTGCAAGATCCAAATTTTCGTTCATCACGCCATGCTGAGTATGCGCAGACCGCATCAAATGGCAGACATTTTGTTACATTGAAAATTCTCATGTGGTTATACGCCGTGCGATAAAATTTAACGTAAAAATAAATGGCCAGCGTTGTTGAGTCAAATGTTTTATATTTAAAAAAATAACAACTATTTGAACACGTTTTGGTGTGAAGATAAGCAAAAACATTTTAATTGACTTTGCGATAACGTTGTGATTTGCTCGATTATATAGGAGTGAAAAAAAAAGTTGAGGACAAACTTGAAAGTAAAAATATTTTCTTTGTATCCGGCGAGAATTCTCGGGCTGGCACATTAAATTGTTAACTGTCTTGGCGAATCTAAATTAAATCTCATTTTGCGTGAGTTATTGCGCGAAATTTTCATATCGAGACTCCTTCGAGAGCAGACGGAAAAGTCGAGCACAAAAAGCCAACTGAAGTGCAGAGTGGCGAAACCGGCGGGAGAGAGAAAGTGAAAAAAAAAAAGCCTCAAAGAATACTGCGTCGAAAAAGCCGCAAGTTAGTTTTATTTTTTATATTTTAAATACGAATTTAAATTGCTTGATTGAAATTCGCCGGCGGTTACGAAATTGAAGACAAAATCCATGCGAATGGAAGAGAAACTTTAATTGATTTCCGTTACGCCAAATGTTGGCTTTTAATTTTCCCGCAGCTATCTGTCCGCGAGGAAAAAGCATCCCTCGAAATCACTTTGCCACGCCAGATATATCTTAAACGCTCTTCCTCTCTTGGCCATAACCGTCTTAATACACTAAGACATATTGCGCGAAATGTTTTATTAACGGTGATATTTTTACGTCGGATAATTTATCGCCAAATATATCACTTTTCGGTATTGGACTTGAAGTTGGGTGAAAAAAAAATAAACGAACGCTTTCTTACAAAATGCTTTCAAAATAAGCCACAAGTCTTTTGCTCAACTACCTGTGAGCGTTTTTTTTTTTTACATTTTTCTCATACAAAAACCAATGTGGCCTACAAAAATTGATCCTTGAAAATTCGCAATTTATTTTTATTCGCGATGCGTTAATTAACACTCACAATTTTGTGACAAAATGTACATCAATCGATAACTAAAATTACTGCTAGTGGTTTAAAAAAAAAAGAGATTAAAGTCGAATATTGTTTGATCCTCGATTGTGAATCGAATCAAAAGGACTGTAAAATTGTTGAATCAAAAAATGTCGATCCAAAAAAAGGAAAAGAGAAAATAGACCGGAGAATGCGGTAACAATATTCATTGATATATATTTAATCAGCCAACTGGATCAATTTCAGTGACAAATGATTGAATTTGCTATGAAGCGAGGGCGGCGAGCTTTGTAAAATGAATTTAGTTGATTAAGCCCGGTTTATATTTTGCACAATTGCGATCATTCAAACTCGGTACGCAATTGACACGTGCCGCAATACAAAAGCTATTTATGCCCGGCGCATTATAAGCATTGTTTCTCAATTTATTTATCCATTGTTTCATGCGGGTTGAAAAGGCTCCGGGTAATATCACGCGTAAACGTTTTCGCGAAAACGCTGAATAATTAATCATCGTTGCATATAACGTCGATCAATTTATTATTGCTCAGCGAGTCATTCGATATTCGATTTGTGCTAATTTCACAGCCACCAGGCTCGTTTATTTGACTCGGCGTTCAATTTCTCAAGGCCGAGTTTGAGTTCTTTGTCCGTTCGAACAATTTGTCAGAAGCCGTGACGTTAAGTACATTGCTGGCCAAGAGGTGTAATGACGTAATTGCATCTTGACAAGGGTGTCTTTTGAATGTAAATTCTAACCAGTTATGACGTTTCAGCTCTGATCCCGGTAGATTGGCAGCTCATTCTCATCGTCGCCGGACTGGTGGTTTGCGTGATACTCATTGGTATCATCGTCATCCTCATCCTGCACTGTCGCGAGCGCATCAAACAGCCAAGGCCGAGGTCCACACAAGCCCACGACAACGATATACGTAAGCAACACGCATCACCTAGCTATTGCTATTCAACTATAAAGCAGTACATCCAGTTTGAGCACTGCTCAATTAATTTTTTTTTCTTCTTTTCTTTTCCCTCCTCTTCCTTTTTGTTGTTTTTTCATATTTATATTTTTCTTCCTTTTGTTCTGAGAGGTAAAGTCAATTTGAAAGGATTAACGAAAAATGAGTATGCGTTCCATCGTGACGCACAAAGTTTGGGATCATTTTTTAAAAAAAGGTATATAATGGAGAATTCTTTTGTCACAGAAGAAACTGACTCAAACGCCGACCGGTATCGGGAGAGCGACCGCAGCAGCAATCTCTCGGATGTCAAAGCTGACATCCGCGCGGGATCAAGCGTCAGCAACGCCGAGAGCGTAACCGCTCTGGACAGCGAGGGCGAGGGGAGCACGAGGGGCGTGAACGCTCTCGCGCTTGCCGGGCCAGTTCCAAACCCACTCGGCTATCGCTACAGTGCCGATTACACGGAACCTTCGTTCCCGCCCAAAAACAACGTGAGTTCTATTTATACATACCGCGCCAATACAACTCTTCTTTTTTTTTCACGTCGCTTCATTTGTTCTCTTTTTAACGGTTTGCTTTGTTTATATTTGCTAAAGTGAAATGACGATACAGCATCTGTTGGAAATATTAGTTACATGCTTGTAACTAATACAACTTTAAATGAACAAGTTTGGGTATCAGACATTTTCGACAGATCCAATTATCTTAAATTAGTCCAATATAAAAATCAGCATTTTATTCTTAATTATGTATTCGAATTTGCCGTGTAAAGAGATAATATTTTTTTGCAAATATTCTTTTTAGTGCATTTGGACACCAACATTGTGTCATCAAAAGGTTTAAATCAAGCTATGTGACAATATTCTGTTAAGCTCAAAACGAAATTTGATTGGAAAAATAATATAAAACGTTTTTTAGACCTCAAAAGTAACTTTTTTTTTTAAACTGTGTGTAGTAAAAAATAAAAGCTGGTAGTTAATTTGAGGATTTTTGTTATTCTAGGATGGAAGCAACAATAACGGATATGTGCCATACGTGGACTACAGTAGGGATTACATGCCTCCGACGACGCAGGGTGTGGGAGCCTCGCGCGAATCTCTCAGTCGAATTGCAACCAGCGGAATAATTGCTTCGAAAAAAATTGGACTCAGCTCTGCCAATTTGGGTTCCAACATCATACAACAAACAGCACCCCCAATCATAGATCCGCGTTTTTCTGCAACTTATGGCAATCCTTATCTCAGGTATAGAAATTGTGCATACAAAAAATACTACATCACTTTTAGAATTTCTAAAAAGAAATATATGAAAAATCGATTGGCCGATTTTTCACATATTTTCCGATGAAAGCATTCTTGTTTTGCAAATCAGTAAACGTATCGATTGCTTTAAAAGACAACTTGGGTCGGTTTTACAATAACTACGTGATAGCGCAACTTTGAATCACAATAACGATAACAGAAAACCGTGAAATTTGTTCTGAAAAATCTTTTCTCAAATTCATGAAATTCGTGACTATTCATTGTCCGTTTTATATATCGCGTACGTATTGTTGGACTGCTTTGATATTGCATTTTTCTTTTTACGTCGTCATCAATCTAATGCCTCATTTTCGTGTGATATTCTTTGACAGGATGTCAGCTGCCGAGCAGCTTAGGCATGCCCCACACACTGCCATACCAGGCGTCACTCCGGCTCCGCCGCCTTACACGCAAGCTATGAGGATGAACAGTTTAAACGCACTGAATGGTGCCGGCCCACAGGTATATTTCTGTTAACAAATTCAAAATTTCCATATTAAATTTGTATTCCACTGTACTTAGAAAAACCGACAATTACATGTTGTCCGTTATTAACTGTGAAACAAAACATTGCTTTTTTTTAATCCACATTATTGTTACATAAGAATATTAAAAGTAAATTTATAATGTTTGATAACACGAAGTATAATTTGTAAGAACTGGTTATTATTATTTCGTTGAATTCGTTACGATGTGGTTTTAAAGAAATGCGTACATAACTGGACTGTATAATACGTGTCAATCATTTATTGAATTGAAATTCGTTTTAGAGCAACTCCATTTAGTGGGTAACCAATAGTAAAATCGATACAGACCGTCATCGTGTTACCACAGTACAATATTTAATTTCGTTTCAGGTTTCACTAATTTTGGTAAAGATTATTGTTTTGCCACAATGTATAGTTTAATCGCAACAATATCAGTTCAATTCCCGAATTCAATATCAATTTCAGGAGGTTTTCAATTAGTTTCGGGTGCTTTTTCAAGCACTAACAATTTGCAAATCATACATTTTTATTCATAGTTACGAAATTTTTCATGTTTAATAAATTTGTATGAAATTAAAAAGGATTCAAAATTATAACCCATTTATTAAACCCTTTACATTTTCATGGAATATTAATGTACGTTTCATTACAAACATTAGAGTCAGACAAGAAATTTTAATCAGAGGATACATTCATATTTCACGAGAACCGAAAGAGCGTCAACGTAATATGCCATATTAAGATAAATTTTGGGTTACGCGAATGTTACGACTGCATTTAACAGTTCTCTATTCATTCGATAAATATTTTCAATCAAACGTGATTACTCACCACATCGCTTTACTCATTAAACACTTTAATATAATTGAATCAACACGATTCAAATTTAAATTTATACACAAACATGATATTCCACTTTACATTATTTAATAAGTTTCACTCATAAAACTAAAAAAAATTGTTCAATTGTACTTAATTGCTTTTAAAAATAATTGTATTTCATTCATTATCTTTTCATCTCTTTTACAGCACGTTAATATTTTTTGCAACAGTCAGGACATTCGTAATACACTGCGTTATTATTCAAGTTATAAATTTCTTTATCACATTACAAATTAAAACATTGTACTTGCAAAACATAAAGACTAATGACAGCTATATAAATTCACTATTCAATTAGGTCGTGACTATTCTGTAGGTAGGAGTCGTGTACACAGTAGAATTGGCGGCTGACGTAATCGGGACTTGTACCACTGATTTTACATTTGAAGATCATTTCTATTATCAATTATAAAATGTGAGCTGGGTGATTTTAGCTTTGATTTACCGTATTGTTATACCGTAGTCCAAAAAAAGACGAAATTATGCGAAGGAGCGAGATCGTAAGTTATGGGAAAAAGTTTCAACAGAAAGGATAACGGTTTGTTAAAATGAGCATTTGAACATTTCGTTTTGTATCACGGTAAAACAGCACGTTAACAACAAAGCCAACTCCCCCTGGAATAATTTGAACAAGTCTAGCAAACGGATCAATTGATTTAATGATGACGATAACATAATGTTTCAGGCTCCGTTATCAGCGCATTACATAACGGGCGGTCCAAACGGTAGCGTAGCGACAGTGAAACGCACGTCAGCAGTGAGTACGTTGGCGACGCATGTATGAGACAAGGAGATCTTGTCCAACTAGAATCGGCACCGTCGAAACGCCGGCAGCTCTTCCTATGAAGCAGTGGCGCCACCTCGAATCAGACGTAACGACACATTGAAGCCAAGGTATGAGTTGCGAGAGCCGCCAATTCCTCCAAAGAGATCAGCAGTTCGATCGAACTATCGCCAAGCGCTGTTTATCTCGAATAATCGGTCGTGGGAGCCTCCGCGAGACACCAACGGTCACCTGCTGCGCCAGATCGACCTGATGCTGGAGCAACTGCGACGGGCCAGCAGGGACCACCAGATTCTTGTGGAGCAGCGCAACAGCGAAATCGCGGCTCTGCTACGCCAGCGCCGACACAATTACGTCAAACTAGCCAGGGAGCGCTGCTGCGCGATCGAAATGGCGGAGTTGCGCCGGCCTTGGGAACTCTACCGCGCAACGCCACCTGCAACCAGCTCGACGATTCTCTGACGATGCGACTCGCCACTGCCCAAATCAGACTGTTATTTTTGCACTTGTATAAAGGACACACGACCTTCACCGTCGAAGGATTTCACGCCCGACTTTTTCGCGGGCAACGCGTGTTTTTCAATTACCCTAAGAATAACACGCTGCTCATACGTGTCTATTATTGTTGCTGTACATAAGAATGAACGTTTAACGTTTGCGCGCGTCTCAAGCAAAAACAAATAGTCGCCGTCGGACCTTGGACAAAGTTTAAATTGAAGTTCAAAGAGAATTGAACAAAACAAACAAAAAAAAACAAACTTGACTTTCTTTATCGTACTTGTGATTTTCTTTTAGGACACTCCAATAGTAAGCGTACTTCGTCCTCGGTCCGTCGACCATACTTCATGGGTGTACACGTTTTGATTGAAACATAGCATTATAATAATACCTTTGTCTTTAACTTATTGTCCATGTTGGACAGAAACAAAGGTCCTTTCGACGAAATGCGTGGACCCTACATCATTATCTGGCACATTCAATTATAGCTATCAATCTGGTCTTTCTGCATTCTGCTTTTGTTCTTTCCAAGATCTTCGTCCGAGCGTACTTATCCTGGGTGTGTAGGGTTTCTGCGTACCGCTTTTGTGCGGTTACGACAAACGAGAGAGGGGATTACTAAGTCTTTTAACAACCGAATGTCAACTAGCGGTCAGGACTTGTCTAACGAGCTATCCAATTATTTCTACATACTTTTATATTTATCTATTTATTTATTTGTTTGTTTGTTCGTTCATTCATTCATTTTTCGAAATTTATATGTTTAGATTCAACCTGATCAGACTGTACGCTAAAGACTTCCGATTGATTTATTATCACATTTTTGTATTGACTTTACGTATTCCAGTGCAATTAAATCAACAGAGTCTTGATCGGGGACTCTAATCTTCCATTTTCGGCTCCTGCGAATCGTTATTATCGTACCGACGATCGATTCCGAGTCGTCGCACGACGCCTTCCTACGCTTAAGTGTACAAGCTGACAGTGACTTCTGACACCAGTCCAAGTCCAGCGAGTTCAACACTCGGTACTGACAATCTTTTTCCAGTAACATAATTATAGGTTTGTGGTTGGAATATTCTTTAAATAATGCTTAAAGTTGACGTGTCATTCCAACTGTCTCAGTGGTTTGTGTTTCGCAAATTTTTTGCGCAAACTTTCGCCGATTTTTCTACTTGTAGCAAACTAAGCGAGAACAGACGATGTCATGACAATTTGTTTTCAACTTGTTTATCTAAATTATTCAATTTCATGTCATATGTTTCTTATTCATTTTATTTTAATTTTTAGTTCATCTCCATATATATATATATATATATATATATATATATATATATTATAGTTTCAATTAATTCTGTGTACTCATTATCATGCATCTTTCAAAACGAAGCGCACACAAGGTTTCCATATTCACCATTTTTCAGATACATGAAGACAATATCCGATTACACCAAAATGAAGTAAAGTGACTATCCGTGAAAAATATCAGTGTTATATATGTATGTAAATAATGAAACCACATTCCTTTCCAAATTGTTTATAATCTCTATTGATTAATGCAAATTGTGAACATGGAACGGAAAAATTGTATTTAATTTTATTTCATATATCGTCTGGTCCGAAATGTGCTAGTTGCGTGCATAGCGATGATCGTTTCCGTATAATCATGTCGCACATTATCTTTGAAATTGACGTGGAGTTACAAATAACGTCATGTCAAAAAACAAGTTTCCATTTGGCCTGAAAGCTCGTTTGCACGGCTCGTTCTTGTGTAACGCAAGCATGAGTGCAACAGAGTCTCGATATACCTGCGACCTTACTACGTCGCGGTTGTACATTAGCTAGCAAATTAATTAGGTCATTAGTACCATTCAACTATCGTTATTATTGAACATAGGAAATAGATTGTGAATGACATAAAGACACACAATTGTATATATATGAAATATTATTTGATCGTGGATGGCACTAAAGGAATAAAAAATAAAAAGATATATGAGGGCGCGCTGTAAATAAAGTGATATTTGTAAATAATGATATATAAGAAGAGCCATTTTTAAAGCCATATATAATTCGTTACGTTGCACGTCGTTGCGAATTTTCAATTACGATCCAGTCGGAATAGCAGGTGATTGGCAGTTTGAGCAGACAGGAAATTTCGATATTATTGACATGTCGGTAACGTCTGGTTTCAACGACTGAGTTGTCGGAGTATGAACTTTTGTGTATGATAGTTCAATTCCCCCCTCGCGCAGAGGCTTACCAGGATTAATTAAAACACGAATCCTAGGCATCTCTCCAAGGTCCCATATCCTTGTCATATATCATCTTTTTAAAATCATGCTACGGAAGGTATAATTGTTCATTCCGACACAGGAAAATCTACATCACTTACTTAAATTTGGTCAAATTTAAGCAACCCTTTCCATCGTGACAAAGGTCGAGAGAGAACAAACAATTTGATAATCCAATTTTTTCTTCATTTTTTTTTTTAATTTCAACGTTGAAGGATTTATTCAAACCGTAAACTTTGCTCTGTGAAAAATATGAAAGAAGTGCTGGAAAAAAATGCTTGGTAAAACGAAGATGCGCGCAGAAAGTATAACAATTTGCAAATTTGTATTTATTATACAAGAAATATCTTTATATTGTACGAAGTGTAAAATAATTTGTGTAAATAATTGAAATTATTGCTCACCGTATCTTGTAAGTTTAGTTAGTTTTGTAACTGTGAACCACTATTAAAAGTGACGCGAAGAGTAAAAAAGTGAAAACGAGGCAGAAAAACGGTGTGAAAAAAATGTGTAGTAGCGTGAATGAATGTGTGGTAGCGCAAGGGAAAACCATTTTCGGCGCGATCTGAACGAGGCACTTGTCAATTGGCGAGTATGCAGATATTATACGACGCTGTTTAGGTGCCTCGCCATCGCAGCAAAGTGACATTTTTAAACGTCAGAACTGGGCAAATATTGGAATAAATATGACCCACATTTTATAGCACTCCAATTTTCAACTATTTTTTGAACAAAGAATTCTTACAGATTTTAAATTATTAACAATAATTTATTTATTTATTTAAATTTAAGCTTGATGGTGTGCAATTGTAAATTAAAAATATGTTTTATAAAAAAAAATTAACCCGTCAAATGTATCCGAACATTATTTATTTTAGCACAGAAATTTAATTGACTTTTCTTATTTAATTTTTTTTTATAAAACAAAACACGTTATGATTGATTTATCTTTAATATTTCATTTGAGTTGAATCTATTTTAATTAAAGTCCACGGAAACGCAAAACTGAAAAGTTCAAAACGAAACAAGCAATATCAATTGCACCATATCTGAAATATTTTTTGATACAATGAACTTACAATTCAAATAATTCCCTATATTACGAAGCAGAAACACTATCGTGAAACATAAAACATATCAATATCATTCAGAAGTCAATTTTTCAATATTCCAACATCAAATTACATTATTATTTTCAAACGATACCTGCCCAGTTCTTGCACACTCAATTTAGAGTCTCCATACTGAAATTATATAAAGCTAACAAAATTATAATGAAAACAAATTTATACGTACGTTTGTACATGTATGGCTTTTTGACTTTAAATGTACAGGTATACACAAACGCTGAAGAGAAAAATTTTTATCTCTATGAATATTATACGAAATAGATTAATACATTGTAACGCGCGGAAAAACATAACAAGACAAGATCGACAAGCCCTTTCTATAGTGTAATATTGCATAGTGTCAAAGAGTGTACGACTAAAAGAAACAGTATATTGTGCAACAAGTTAGAAAAGTTAGTCAATTTGTCAACTTTTCACATGTTGCAATAAACTTTTTACCACAAGTGCAAGTATCTTTGTTCTCTTAGATCCTTTTTTTCATTCAGAAAATTAAAGAGTCGACTAAATTTAACAAGTAAAAAAATGTACCCAATTTTCTTTCACTAACTTGAGAATTGATTGCTTTTCTCTTTAATGAATCGCAGACTGAAGGAAACATTGTTTGCGTGTGTGGTAAAATGTAACTTAGAATCAATGCAACGATCGGCCCGAGGCAATGTTGAAAGTTAGCAAAGTTTATGTCGTTTGAATTTATAGAAAATTTACGCCTTTTTGTCACAGGGCCATCGTTCGTGTGTTAATCAGTTTTTGTCAATTAATTAAATTATATATACATTCTCTTTGCCTTTAGTAAGAAAAAAAAAGAAAATGTGCATAGATTGAGCAGTAGTCAACTTCAACTTTTCAAAATTCTAACAAGGTCAAAACTACTTCTCAATTGCAGATCACGATTTCTTGCGCTCAATCTAAAATTAATAAAAAAAACCTATACACGTCAATTTAATTTGTTTTTATTGATATAAAACAATCATTCATTGTACATTCATTCATGATGAACCATTTTTCATAATTGACGTACCTAGGTTTTTGCTCACTAGGAACTGATTTACAAAATACCTTTAGTCAACGACAATTTTATATTGTTCTTCATCGAGATTATCTATCGGCTTATTGAAAAAATGAGACAAACAAATCGATTAAAAGTTTGCTACGTGTGTTAACGACTTGTCATACTTTATTATTAGCATTTATGGCCTATTACGGTTGTACGCAAATTTTAAAAAAAAAAAAAAAAAAAAAAAAAAGAAAAAAAAACACATTTACGTGCCTCTTTTCAGTACTTTTATTAGCATTCAGGAAAAAAGTACTCCAAGAGATTACGGAAAACTAAAATTGCGGGCGACGAACATTCTTGTAAACATGAACTCTTGCGTAACTTGTAATACGATATTCGTCTATCTCGAATTTGACTGACAGACGTAACGCAAATATAAATAAATAAATATATATAAATATGTATATCTATATATAATATACATATACGATTCATATTTTTCTCGATGTTAAGCTCTTTCTTAGATTTTTAGCAATTACCCGAAAATGGAATTTAATTGACGTGTTATGACTATTGTAAACTCGTCGTGGCAACTCGAAGCTTTGACAAATATGTCCCTTTGTAAAAATGTTTCGTTGTGCTTTTCGTTATCGTTTTGAGCTTCGGTTTCACGATGCAGTCGCGAAGATTTAGGGAGAAATCGTTAGGAACGATAGAGATTGAATGATTTTCATCGTGCTCATTTTTATGCGCTGTGTCACTGCTCGCGTGCATGCTAATTTTTCATCCATCGCGAATGAAAAACAAAAAGGTCAAATAAATATAAATCGTATCGCCCTGATATGATTTGGCGGCATGACAAATTCAATCGCCAACTTCGGAGAATACAAAATATTGAATTGAACGAATGTAATTTGTACAGATTGAGTGAAAAAAATGCGCTGCAAGTTGCGATTGAATTTGAATGTCAAACAGAATAAAAAGAAAAAAAAATGTTCATACGTCGTGCAGAAAAGTAAAATAAAAAAACATTGTGAATGCCTCAGAAATAAAGTTCAAGCATGTAAATAATTAATCTTCCATTGTCGAATGAAGACGCAAGATTGTACAGTTTGTATAAAGTACCATGATTTATTACTGTGAGCTTTTCGAGATTAGGATTGCCCGGGCGAACGCGAACTTGTGATAACTTTTTTGGTCGACAAGTTTTTTGATCGAAAAATTGCACGCCAGTTTCGTTCGAAATTCGCATCGCAAACGTAAAAACGAATAAACAAAACGACCCACACACGTACAAAGCGAGAGGTATTTCTATTCGAATGGCATATTACACGTGAAAAGCGGCGTATCGATGTGATTGAATGAGAAATCCGTCCTCTTGTGTGTTTCAATTTCGACTGGACTCGAAAAAATATACAACCTCGCGGCTGATTCAGTTGGCAACAAAAAAAAACGTATAATGAATGAAATGAAACGAACCGCAAGCTCACTTTAAAAAAGCGGTCTGCAGCCGCGAAGAGCTCCGCCGAAATTAACTCATCATGGGTCGCGCGTTAGCGCAACATTCTTAGCTTTAAATAAAAACAAAAAAGAACCCTGAGTTATAATTTATATCTTACGATTATAAGAACGCATGATTTTTCAAATGTAATTTATATTATACGTTTGTATTACGAGAGTCGATATTCATATGATTTTGTATCAATAAAAGTCATCAGAGCAAAGCATCTGAGTAATGAAATTACGTTCTTTTTTTCATCCGACTCTGCGACCTCTGAAGGGTTAAATTGTTCAATCGCACAGTTCTCTTCTGTCTGTCATTCTAAACGACACTTTCGGTGATTCTTCGTTGCGTAAAGCTGCATTCGTAGGGCTTCGTACGAACCATCTACATCTAAACGTTTTCAAAGACTGCCCTTATTAATAAGAAACGTCACAATCTCACTAATATATATTCAGTACATAGCCAAGTCTGTCAATTTATCATGCATCTCAATCAATTGAACGTCTTTCAATTGATAGACTTTTGTCGTGCATGATAACTTTACGAAATATACTCTTTTGTTTTCAATTATTTGTCTTGGAATCAATTATTTCAATAGCGATTTCACTCAATTATAAATAATTTTATTCCGATCGCAAAAGCTCTCGGGTCTTTTGCAGCAAACATTTTTTAAAGAATGTAACATTCTATTTTGGTAAGAGATTAGTCTTCACGAAGAAAAAATAAGTCTGACGTACTCCTAGGTAGGTTGAATATCAACTTTAACAAATACTGACACATTGGTTAAAACGTTCTTGTCGAATGTTATTTCGAAAACAAAATGCACTCTCAACGAAAATATTCTTCTCAAAAGTAAACACTATTCATTTTTTATGAATATAGTCAAGTTTCTTTTTTAACAACACTTATCATATTCTGCATTTTTTTAATTGTCTACTTTTTACCATTTTTAACAATGTCTTAAAACCCTTGTGATCCATGTTTTTGAAAAAAAAATCTAGTTTTAGTACTACATAGATATATGAGAGCTCTCGCTTTGGATGATACGTTTTACACAAAACTGCCGTAACAAAACCAACGAACTTAATCCTTAAAATCCATACGCCGGTCTTCTTTATACCGATTTTAAAATCTTGCTACAAAAAAACATATATACACACACACACACACACAAATAAATAATCTAAATTCAAAGAGTCAAAGAGATAAAACCTGTAAGTTGTTATCATATAAACGAAACCTTAGCAAGATTTTTCAAAAAATGTGATTTAAATTATATTGAAGTGAATTAAAAAGTTATGCGCGTATACATGACAACCACTCAAAGATGATAACTACATTGCGTTTTCAAATCATTTGCCTTCGATTCGAGTTTCAAGTGTAGTACATTCTTGTACATATATTTGTATAGTGCAAAATCGTTCATATAGTGCTTGAGCTCACGTACAATCTTCCGTTCAAAGATCTAACTTTGATCAACCGGAACATGACAGTGTGCCAATACAAATTTTGTTAATATACATTAATTTGTTAACTTATCGCTTTTTCCGCAAAGATAAATACATCATCACAACTTGCTTTCGTGACTGAAATTTGTATCACTATCGACGTTAAAAAGAACTGTTAGTACAATTTGTTATAGATGATACAATTGAAATGACTAAACATTGATCTCATTTGGTAGAGTAATAATATATTGTCAATATATTATACTGATGATCGTTTTGAAATGAAATCAAGCAAGAAACAATTGAAAACTATTTGCTAATTGATCAGAATTCAATTTCGTCGCAATATGCCAAAATATTTTACCGCGGCGCACACGACTTTCAATCATTTTGTGAGAATACGATCTTCCTAGGTGTGATTCATTTATGCCCGATTCTCGCAAATAGGATGAAAGAGTTACCTACGAAGAAGCTTTTTGATCTCTTTCAGCTTTCTTCGTGATCAGTAACTCGTATACGGTAGCAGTGAAGTATTTTCGCAGAAGGAGAAAAAAAACTTTGATTGGCAAACGGAACGGGCCAACCGCGATCTATTAAAACGGTGCACGTATCCGTGCAAAGGGTTTCGTTAGCGAATCGTGGCATGAATGAGTGCATTTCTTAATCACTTAAAGTGCATTCGTGACGTTGTACAAGAGCATGCTGTCGCGTTCACAATTATTTCTCTTGATTTATACAACATAAAAAGATCAAGCTTGTTCCACAAGATGATTGTTATTAAATGAAAGAAATAAAAAACATTTTGGTACCAATTTTGTTTTGTTTTGTTTTTTTTTTTTTTTACTGATATGTATCCAGTAATCCGCGTGTAACGCTTTTCGGAGCAAATTCATTGCTTGTAATTATAAAGTTCTATCATAGTCACTGTACAATAATAAAAAATTCACGCGACAAAGTTGAAGGGTACTTTATGAGTACCGTACGAAAATGTGTCTCTGTATCGGGCAAAGGCAAACAAATGTACAAAATGATAAATTTATTTCGTGACAAACAGAATACGTGATTTTCATCTAGAGTATATATATAGTGTATACGTTAGAAAATACAAAGTTTTAATAGAGAATTATTAAATCTTGTAAATAACGAAAATAGTCGATGAAAATAGAGAGGAAGTATGTATGCGTGAATATACCTATATGTTATGTGGAGAAGCACGCGATTTTCTAAGCGCGACCCGAACAATGTTCTTGCTCACTATTAGATTATTATATGATATTTCCGATAAATACATTATTACATCTACATTCCTTTCTATGAATCTACCACTATTACTTTATGAAGCTTATTGATATGTAAATACGTATTTTGTATTCCTGCAAAAATAAAGCAAAGAAATGTAATTGTGTGTTACATCCATTCTTATTTCCCTTTCTTCTTTTTTAAATCATCATTCATACAAATTAACGATACTACAATAATAAAGAGTAATTTATCGGAAGTTATCTCCTCCTGAACGCTTTTATCACCAACTTTAAAAATTAATTGTCAAGTTTAATTTAATTTAATATAAAATATCTATTCTTATGTTAATAAGAAAAGTAGCTACAATTTTAATTTTCGACAGTAGTTGTAAATTATTTATAGTTTTCAAAATTATAATATGTTTACGAAAACACGTTTAAATTTTAATTTGTTCGATTAATTAATTTGTTCTTTTGCAACTTCAAATTAATATTGAAATTTATTTTCCAGAATAATCTCATAATGTTATGATTTTTAAATTATTTAAAAAAATTTATTTTAACAAATTCTTATAAAAAAACAAAATTCCTCCAACTCTCCTAATAATTAATATAACACCAGCTAGTACCAACAAGTTGTGCAAAATTTATTAAATTTTGAGATAAAAATGTCCAAGAAGAAGCCACTTCAGATAACTTTATTCAACGGTGTCAATATGGATTATAAAGTACATAAAAATATCGGTTTTATACTTTTTATTATTTTTAAATATGAAATAAATACATTATAGGACAGTTTCATGTACACAGTAAAATTCACTTAGAATGAATAAATTTTTGAAATTTGAATTTTTTTTAAGTAAATAATTTGTTAATACTCGCAGTTTGTGTTATTAATATCAATAGATGTAGGTATCTCACAGGTGACATCTATGATTGCAGATTAGGACACAGCAAGGTAATGCCTTAGCATTGATAAAACTTTTTGGTACAAAAATGAGTGCCTGAAAGAAAATTAAAATTAGTTAACAGTAGATTAAAATGAAATTATTATTTGTTTAATTAATAAAACAATTTCGTTACAAACCTATTTGCAGGTTTGCAAATCGTTAGGTGATCTTGAGGAATGGCATAAAATTCACCAACCCCCGGATCTGTAATAAAATGTATCTCAGTAATAACGAAATAAAAGTTGATCTCTCAATAAAAGTTTGTGACGAAACAATTACCTGCTGATTCTGCAGTAACAAAGTTATACTTCAATTTTCTTATCACAGTAGGTTTAGTTTCACTGAAAGTCACGACATCGATATGAAATTTTTTCAGTAATTCTAAGAAATTTGTGTGCATTTTTAGAAGTTGGGGGGAATCTGTAAAAACATTAAAATAATTTACACCCCATATTCACCATTAAGTCAATGCGACTTTCTTAAGAATAATTACTTTCTCGCAGCTCTTGAACTTCTGTCGAAGGCCAAAAGAGCATTTTTGTAGCAGGGGCTAAAGCAGCAACAGAAGAGCCTTTGTGTGGTGTGCTGTAAAATACTATACCTCGAGTGTTCTGGCAGAGTCCATTCTGATCATTATTTTTCCATTCTAGAAAACCCAGAAAATAAAACATTGTAAATTTCAATTGCAAATATTTTATCAGCGTCAGTGTATTACAAATTTCAAAACGTTAATAACCTTCGATGAGTATATTTTTGACAAGTAATCCTCCCATTGAATGACAAATCCAGACAATAGGCCTCTTTCCAACACCAGCTTTAACTAATTTGTATATCAATTCATCACTCCTTTCTTTTATTGTCCTTCTATAGATAGTTAAAGTAATTTTTTTTTTTTTTAATATATAACTTTTTACAGTATTTGAGTCAGTAAGAGAGTTCCTTATTGAGAATTTCATACAATTCAAATAATAATTTAGTTATACCTTGAACTTTCTATCGGACAAAATGGAGTCCACATAGTTAAATTACTAACGTAATCAATTCCTATGACACGAACATTTGGAATATCTGCAGATAACCAGTCTTTTGGCCAACATTGGGTTTGTTCGTCATCCCAATTTATAAGCGAATAAGAGTCTTCCCTATGAATTAAATCACAATAAATTGAGATTATTGAAACATTTTCTTTATAAATATTACGTAAAAAAAGAAAAAAAATCAAACTTGTTTTCAGCTCCACACTTACTCTTTGCATGAAAAAAAATCGCAATCATCATTATTAGTGTACTCAGGATAATCGTGGAGAACAATTTCAAATTCTTTTTCGATTTTCTTCAAATCTCTCTTTTTCAAATCTTGAGATAAATCTTCAATAAAGTTATCAGGACTTTCTCCAATCACAGAAACCGTCTCTTGTTCTTCCTTTCTGCTTTCTGAATCTGAAAAATAGATGACATTTATTAATTCATTTTCAGCTTTATTATTTGTGATTGGAAGAGAATGTCACATACCCATTAGTTTGAAAGCAGCTGAATCTTGTTCACGTTGCCTCCACGTAACAAAAACTCCTCCCAGCAGTCCATGTATGAAAATTACATCAAGTTTCTGCTCATTGTGCATTCTATGTAATGGATGGAGTAAATACACATGCTGAGAAAATTGATAATTCTTCTCATTACTTGAATCCAAGTTCGCTAATGCCTGACCAGCAGTAACTGACAATCGAATATCTTTGTGTTGAGCCCATTTTGCTAACACTCCAATCCAACCTACAATTTATTTTTTTATTAGCTACAACATCCGTCTGTAAAATCTTTGTAAATATATAAAGTTCAAATTATGTTTGTCCGTTTGTTATTGGAAACTGATAATCGAGATAAATCAATACAATCTATGTCAACGTGTTTAAAGGGCAGACAAACGTTTTTAAGTATTCATATACACTGATCCAAATAAAACATTCTATACTTCTCATGAGAATAATGAACAAAATGTTACATTTTTTATTTGATTGACCAGTATATTATTAAAGATTATTTTAATATAGTTTTATGAGTGAATATTTTAACAATGCTTTTTAGAAAATATTAACAATTTAATTTTTACCTGACTGATAAATAGCTTCTATGCAATCGCTATTCAAAGAAATGTTAGATAAAATTTTCGCTAATAAAATGCAAATATTCAAATTCTCGCCAAACATATTTTGTACTTTCATAAGTATCGGAAGACCACCAGCTTTTATCATATCTGAAATGAATTACAATGAGACATTGAGTTATAAACTTCTGATTCTTCTGAAATATAATATTTTATTTTATTTTATTATTTTATTTTTATTTTATTATTTTATTTTTATTTTTTTTATTTTATTTTATTTAAACCTTTGCTATAATTTTCAAAACTTGAGTGGTGGTAAATTGCAAAGACACAATTCTGGCATAAATCCTCATCATAAACTATACGAGGAGATGGAGTCAAACCTATACTAAGTAGATCATGTTCAAAAATCCAGCTATCCTAAAATAGAGAAAAAAAAAATTTTTTTTTCAAGAGACTATGAAAAAACAAATACCATTTTTTAATATGATGAATTAAACATTAGTTAATACTTGATGTGGAGTATTGAAGTTTTTACTAAGAAACTGTGATAAACATAAATGTTTTTCGTTGCAGCAGCTGTTAAATTTGTATAATAAATGCTGTAATTCATCGATCACGCCCTAAAATTATGGAACATCAATTATAAATCAATTTTTAGTATTATTATATAGTAAATGTCAAATGAATGTTAATTTTGAAACGAAAAATACTCGAAGATCCACTTTTTCATGAGAATATGGCGGTTTCAAAAAAAATCTCAAGTCCACATTTGGAATTCGAGCTAATGCTACCGCAGTTTTTGCATCAAGCATCTGTGCAATCTGTCTATAATGCCAATCTGCAAATGAAAACAGACATAATTGAAAATCTTTTGAGTTTTTCTTAATGTTAATCTTAATGCCTTTTTGTGTATATTTGCACATTTTTGCCATAAAATATTTACTTTACCTTTAAAATTTTTTGTCAATCCAAGTGAATAAATAGCTTTTGTACTGCCATATCTGGCAAATTGCAATGACATGAAAGAATGATTTAATAGCAATGATTTCCATCTTGCTGTGATTTTATTGAAAATAGACTCCTGATTTTTTTTAATAAAATATTGCAAATCTATATTGTTCTGAAATATGATATCTACAAGAAATGATTTTTATAAGTATATAAACAAAATATTTCTTATTTTTTAATATAAGCAAAATATTAGACAGATCGTTAGAATCATTATTATCATGCAAAAATAGTACATTTGAATCATTTAATAGTGATAATAACCTGCTAATTGTGGATCATCCAAATAAATATATTGAGCTTTCGACTGCTCCAATTGTAGAACATTTGGCACAACAGCTGATCCAATTTTGTGTGATATTTGACGCAATTGATAAAAAATCCACCCACCTCTTAAAACAAAAGAAAACATTCATTTAGCCAGAATTCATTGGTATGATCAAAGTTCAGTTTTGAAGTTCAGCAAAAATGTTAGATTTCCAGATCCAAGTTTGTTTATAAACATACCCCATGAAAACAGCGCAGGTGCCAGCTGTTTTTAAGTAATACAAATATCTGCTTTGCAACTTTTTGTACCACATTCTTCGATGAAAAGCTATAGGTTTTGTAACAGGTCACAAAGACTTAGTTCTACTGTGTTTTGACAACAGAAAAATCACATTTTGCAATCTAAATATTAAAAAAATTTCCCAAAGGTTAACTTTTATTTACGGATTTACATTTGTTTATCTTTTAAGTGTGCAGTCGTCAGTGGCCTGATGTCATGTTTGGTTATCTCACTCTAAAATTGAGAGATAAAGAGAGATACAGATATATACTAACGAAATTGAAGAACGTCAGATTAAGTTGGCAATGCTGAATTTGATATTCAACAGCTGAGCTCAATAAAAAGCCGAATGTTTTTGTTTTCACTTGTGTCCGATGTAGAGGACTCACTCTCAAAGTTCTCATGAGCTATTAAAAACAATTTTTTTCCACTCTCATAATTGACTGGAATTGATTGAAATTACTCAGGTATTTATTTATATATAAAATGTTTGATTTTTTTTTCGTTACCTTTAAATTCTTCTATTTTTACTTAAAGTTTGGTCTTGTCTTAGAATTAATAGAAAAACATAAAAATGGATGAAAACTCAGACAAACAACTAGAAGCTTACAATGATCTTCTTTTGGGTCGAATGCTTCCTGACCTAGTGAAAAAAAGGAACAAAAAGGAGAGGACGAATAAAGACAAAGGAATTATAGCAGACCATAAAGAATATGACATGAAACAGGAAGAGCATGTAAAATTAGAAAAACGAATTATGGATGCCAAATCGTTATCCCAGTTAAATGCTGAATGTGACAACATGAGTGCAGATCTCACCAAATGTTTTAGTGAGTCTGAATGATTGATTTTTGTATTACCAAACATTTATAAACATTGACAGTTTTTAAATGTCTTTAATTTCAGATTTAATGGCACAGTACAATTTAAAAGAAACTTTAGTCAAATTGAGATCAAATTTGAATTCCTTACTGGTCCTACAAACAAAAAATATTCAACTACCTGAAACTAAGGAAGAGATTGAATGTTTTTTAAATATCGTTCAAAGTTGTTTTGATAAGTGGAAGGAAGTTGACCTTAGTAAATTTATGGATACGTCTAAAAAAGTGAAATCTAATATGAATACTTATAGTGGCGATGTTGCAGCTTTAGATAGTACAATTCAAGAGTAAGCAATATTGTCACTATTACATATGATCGTTCATTTACATCCAATAAAATGATTAATAATGAGTTACGTATTCTCATTTTCAGATTAATCAATACTGTCAGCGAGTTACAACTACTTGTTTTAAAACACACGTCAGAATCATTGACTGATTTGTCATTTCAAGAATAACTCATTTCATCTATGTGTGTTTGGATTCAAAAATTACAGTAAGCTAATAAATTCAAGTCATTAAACATGTTTTATTAACAATTTTATTTATATTTTTAACTACATAAATAGATTGTCAATTTTTAAAACATGTTTATCATCACAATAAAATATATAACATATACACATTTTCATTCTCTACATTTGTCAAGTTCTTTTTGTTTATCTTCTTCAACATATATTTCTTGCCAGCATATTTGGCATAAAATACAGTATATATTATCAGCAGCACATTCATTAAAATACGGAAATATATTTGTATAATTTCTCTTGTTTACAACGATTCGAAAATATGTCAACTCGACTCAACTGTTTAGACGTTATTTCTTGTCTAATAAATCAAGTAAAATGGCTTTTTGTTGTAATTTCTTACTTGACGATTTTGACACCAATACCAGGACATTACAAGTTCAAGTTCAGCAGTGTTACATCTCATTTTTTTTTCAATTCAGAAACAAATATCTTTGTGAAAATTGGTTAAAAAAACTTGACAACTGCTTTTAATATCTTTTACGCGGGACACAAATTTTAACGATACGAGATTCTGTCAAAGTGAAAACCTTTTCATTTAAAATTGATCTGAAATTAAATATTCAACTCAAGCAAATCTAACAGCGCATGAACATCAATTAAATCGGTTCATACACAGTGATATTTTTTGTCAAACCAACAATTCAATCACGTCATTTGCAATATCGTTTCATTGAACGATCAACGTCAATTAATTCTACATCGAATCTCATTAACAACGACCTCGCAGTTGCAATCCCTCTGCATTCAAGAGAGCAAAAAATATATCACATCTGCTCTTTCTTGTTTGTATAATAACTTAAAAACATTGCCATAAGTAGACACAAAATTATATGTTAGCTAAAATATTTCCATTAAACATTCAGCTCTAACAATACTTATTTGACGAATTTAGTCGTCTATAGCTACACAATTCTATTATACTCGACGATGAAAAAAATTATTAACAAAACGAACGTACAAAAACAAACTAGTGGAACTGAAAAATTCCAAACGTTTACCAAAACATAAAATGGAATCTATAACGGAGATCGTTCGTTTGTTTGTACAACTTGCGCATTGATAAATGAATTAGTAAAGACAATAAATAAGTTGAAGTAATAACAATTAGTGACGATGTTTTTTCGAAACGTTTTGACTGTGCTTCAGAACGGTCAAATTTCATTTTTGGATCCAGTTACACGTGCATAACGGCACTTAGTTTCTTTCATGAAACTACTAAACAGGATTACGACTACCACTTATTTCTCGACATTGAGAAAACTAAGGCTTGTACTGTCTTTGTCCGTCATGCATGACGGTTACAAAAAAATGTACCCATCAATTGTTCGAAATCGATGGAATTCGTTAAACCCAATTCCTGTCAATTCGTTGGCATTTATGCTAATGGATCTTTGATTTAAACTAACATCATTTAAACAACATTCGGTCTCGTAAGTATCTTGGAAGTGAATCTATGTTGACAAGTACATGAAATTAAAGAATAATTTAAATGACGCCGAACTAATGTTTAGCAAGTAAATTGACAGTTGAACCGTAAAAAAAAACAATGTATGAAATATACAGTTGAAACATTCTTTTAAAGGAACATAGTTTGCCCGGTGAGCTTTTCTTGCAACTCAATATTGCAAGCAAAAATACGATTTTGAATGTATAGTTCTGAATGATGATGGAAATTTTACTGGTTTATTGGAATCCAAGAAGAATTCAGCAGTCCTCTATGCTCCAAGGAATCACGTAATGTTTGGAACAGTTGCAGTTGCTGTTCTGGATTCAAACTAAATACCTGTAAAGAAAATGAACAACATTTTTGTGTTAAAAAATTGATTTTTCAACAAAATTGAATATAAAATAATTGGCACTCGAATATTCACATTTCTACTTGACTTTTGACATTTTATGTAATCAAAAATTCGGAGTGACGTCGAAGCCTATCAATTAAATTGAAATACAATCTTAACTCTTTTAATTACTTACTTGTTGAAGAAGTTTTTGTGGAGAGGAAGAATGAATGAAAGACGAGATGTACACATTAACAAAAGTTGCCATAAGGAACTGACAGTCGAATCTGTCCATAATACCACCATGTCCTGGAATGACATCGCCAAAGTCCTAAAAAGAATCCCCAAACACATTAAATTAAACAATCAACACTCTTTAATTTATTGATTTGTAAACCAAAAGTCCACCTTGATTTTGAAAGCTCTTTTAAATCCACTGGCGAAGAATCCTCCGAAAGGACCAATGACGGAACTAAAGATGGACATTGACAAAGAATGCAAGAGGAACGGATAAATCGTTAACGTAGATTTCCAATGTACCTGATAAAATAAAACATAAAAGATATAATCATTGAAGCTAAGATACTTATCTATAAAGATAACTATAAAGATCTTTGATTTATACCGTACCACTTTTGTCACTGTTTGTAAAGTCTCTGGTAATATATATTCCTGTGGCCTAAAAAGACTGGAGGGTTCACAGTCCATTGTCATTCTTCCTAAAACTTCGCTGTATTGGATAGGACAGACAAAGTATCGATATTGGCACATAACATAAGAAATCTGCAAAAGTAAAGTTACATTTAAATACGAGAAATTCATCTTTGATCTTGTAATTCAATTGATTTTCAATTACTTACGAGCAACCCAAAAAATACAGTCGATATTCCTCCACCAATGAAACCTTCCCAAGTTTTCTTCGGAGACAATTTGATGAGAGGAGTTCTACCAAAAAAGAACCCAAAGACATAAGCCATGACGTCGTTGATGACAATCATGCTTACTGGCACGATAAACCTGAAATAAAAAATAATGGAATAAATAATGAATTGGTTTTGAAATTGTAATCCAAATTGATGCAATTTCACTCACCATATCAATCCTTCAAAAATGTTCTGAATGATAAGGTAACTTTGCGTCACAACTATAAGCAAGGCGACGTGGGTCCATGCAAAGAGGGAGAATTGCTTCATGTAGTACTTTTTTACAAGCGACAGGACAAACCAGACAAATCCAACAATGTATAAACAGAAGGAAATGAATCGATGATAAATGACAAGGACTCGCAGATATTCCTGAAATATCATTTAAAAGTAATGAATTAATATAACATCAAATTACAAGTGAGATTAGTTGCATTGGTGCATTTTGATATTTTGTATTGATTTTGAATCACAGATCAATTCGAGTTAGAGCAATTAAAGCATTGAAGCCCTCCGTTTCTATATTTTCGTGTAAAAATTAAAACCAAAAGTATTAGTATGAAATTATTGATTTTGTGTCAGAGAATATCGGAATAAGTCTTCCTTCCCACTGTATCCACTTTACGAGGCAATGCCATACGAATAATCATTGTTCAATGACACATTGTATTTATCAGAAACTTCAACTAGAAGTGTTTATTTCTAGCCTCGAAATCAATACTCTGATATTTTATGTAACCAAAACAAGTTGCAGAATCCTTACCGTCTGGTTGATTACTACAGCAAAGTAATCCATTAAATTTTCTCCGTAGAAGAAGTAGTTTGACGTGATTAGAAAATACCATGACAATGATCTAAACCATGGTAATCCGTGTATTCTATAAACCGCGTACCCGATGTTGATTATTTCCTCGAAGCATTTAACTTGCACAATTAGAGTCTAAAAATAAAAACCAATTAAAACATACGTTTATCTAGCCATTTTTTGATGTATGTTTATTTATTCTTTTTTGTGCTCCAATTAGTAGGTACTTGACGCGTTTGTTTATTGTTGTATAAAATGAAAAAAAAAAAAATTAAATATTTACCGTGACCATCAAAGCCAATGGCCCTCCATAAATGATTAAACAGAATCCACCAATCATCAACCATGTGAATATACCCCTGATAACCCAGTTTTTCCAGCTGGAACAATAATTGAAAATGTGTATCAAAAAATAAAATTGTATCTTGAACATAGAACAGTTAATATGATTTAATTCAATTGTTCTAATGCAACGATGAGATAAGTTTATCGGACGATGCTTGGTTCTACAGATATGATTGAAACATAAAATGAGAATGACTACAAGCATTTACATTGTCATTTGTATAATTAAAAATTTGTTTGAAACAAGAAAAAACGTCAGAAAGAAAAAAAGGATTTAAATTTGAATAATGTAAGAAATAAATTTTTGATTTTTGTAAATTCATATTTTTCTTCTCGAATGAAATTAGTTAGGATTAAAAAAAATAACAAAAGTTTGATATAAAAGTGTAGAATTATCTTAATGACTATTGCAATTAAGATAATCAAAGCGAAGAATTTCAGACTAATTTCAAACAATGCTTTGAGCTTGTAAAAATAATGTCAAAGCATTAGCTGGTGATAAATATTATGTAAATGATAATCTGGGTGATTTTGTTGCAATCGATGAGTGGCATCACTATGTACGCAAATGCTATCTACTCAGCTATTAACTTTCTTTTACATGCAAACAAAGTTTCTACGCTTTTAAAGAGCGTCTAACTTTTGTTCACCACTCAGTGTCATCGATATGAACGAAATATTTTATCTATTAAAAAAGAACGAATTAAAAATTGTGCACTCAAATCAAAACCATTTAACTAATAGAAAATTGTATGATACAATTTTAAGATTAAAAACGTTCTCATGCACTTTATTTTATCAAATATTAATAATAGAAATAATTGTCAAAAAAAAAAAAGAAGAAATGAATGTTGAGCATCTAAAATCAAGAAATCTATAGTAGAATGCAGACATGAAATAGTATGAGAAAAGAAATGAAATACCGCTCAGGTAAGCCGGAAAGAGCTGAGCCCAAAATATCAGGGGTATGATGTGTTCCCTGTGGTAATGTTTTTGCAAGTTCATCGACATCGATTTTCTGATCATCTTCTGATTCAACATCCTCTTTCTATAAAAACGAAAACATAGTCAATGAACAATAAGCCAAAAAGAAGACCATAAGAAGAAAAAAAATCTATTAATCTAAAAGTTGGAAATTTAAAAACAAAACAGACAGATTCATCACAAAAAGTAAACAAAGCGAGCAAATGGAACAAAACAAAAAGAAGAAAAGTAATATAGAAGTTGGAGTTGAGAAACAAAGTTAATTCTGCGTTGGATCATTTGAGACTCGAACCAGGAGATAATTGTTGAAAGAAGAAATGTGAATGAATTGAATATACGAATTGAACTTACTTGAGCCTCGTTGACGTCTCGCGACGCGGCGGAAGTGTCATCGACAATTCGCTTGCGTATTTCGGACATGTTGATAGCGCGGTGGTGCCTCGGGTTTCAAATAATCTGTGAGACTGACTTCCGTATGTTGAGCTCAAACGTAAATCGTGTTTACATGGTTAAACCACACAATAAATGAAACGGGCGTGACAGACGATCTACGACGGTGACAGGCAAATTAACAGGGGTTGAAGTTCGTCGACGCTCGTGCGCACTCGCGCCACTTCGTTATCTTTGGATATATCGATTTAACAGCACAAAAATAAAGTCGCGTTTCGTCCATCCAACGTTTTGTTATGCTACAACGGAAACAGCCAATTGGAATCAAAGTTTCAATTTGATTTAACTTGAATTAATGATTTCGAGGTTAGGTTTGACATTGAGCGACGAAACCACAAAATAAACAGCATACAAATTTTATTCCTGTTTCGTTCTTTGTATTTTAAATGAAACATTTACAATTTCAAGTTACAATCAAAAATAATAATAAATAAAAACAATTCAGAGGTACTTATAACGACGTACAGAATTTATTTTCAACGGTTTCTTGAAAAAATAGGTGAGGTTATATTTTGGATGTGTTATATAAAATTTGGTTATGAAATTAACTTGAAACTTGTTTTTTAGATACAAAATGAATAAGGTAGAAAATTATGCAAAGTTGATAAACGCAGGAACAAAATATGCCACGCGAATGCAACGATTGAGTAATCGAATATTTGGAGAAGTTTACAGACCAACAAAATACAAATCTATGAGAGTTGTCAAATGGTTTAGTGAGAAACCAGTTTACAAAAGACCCGAAATTGTTGAGTATTATCCAAGACTGAAGGATACATTCTTTTTAATGAAACATCTCAGGGATTATGGATTGTACAGAGACGAACATATGGACTTCAACGAGGAACAGTTGAGAGTCAAAGCTCTCAAAGGCAAAAGAATTTGGGTACCTCACCGTGTATGGAAAGAACAACAAGAAAAGAATTGACTGATTAGTTTAATTTTGTTAAATAAAAATTATTATATGTAATTTTCTTGTACTAATTATTTCAAATATCCAAATGTTTATTATTTTTTAATCGCCACAATTAATTTTCGTTCTTCAAAAGTTGTACATCAAAATTATTTGTTATAAAGTGCAATTTTTTTTTTAAATTTATTTAAAAAGTCAAAATTTAATCGAAAATACATTTCTGTAACTCACAACATATACAGGATGCATAACAAATAGAAATAGTTTAATAAAATTTTCTACTTGATTGAAAAATAATTCATGATTTTATGAAAAAACCTTAAAGCGGTTTAAATTAAAAACTGTGTTACTATAACGTAGTAGTTGAGAATAAAATAATAACTTTTGAAATTGGTCCATTAGAATCCAAAATAAATTATAATCACGATAGCAGGATAAAATATTATTGTATAATCACTGAAATTTATAATTGACCTCCTTCTTATAATTGAGGAGATGACCTCCTCGAGTCTCTGAGAGTCAAATAAAAAAGCGCCATTTTATACGATCTTGATGAAATTTATACAAATAATTGTACATTCAAAAAGAATAGCTTTATTAATTCGAAAATTGAGTATCAAAAGATTTATCTAAATTTAATCTAATTATAATTCTACTTTGACAGGTTTTTTCTTTACGTTAGATTTACGATTGGTTTTATCAGGTTTGTCTTTGCTTTCTTGTTTTGCATTGTCACCACTGTCACCTTTTTCTTTCAAGCAAGACGTATCTTCGGATTTCAACGCTCGTTCTTTACATAGGTAGCTACAATTTATAACATTAAATTTGAATGAATTGTAATATACAAAATGCTACGAAGTGTAAATAATAAATAAAAAAAGACCATTAAAATGTATTCATTCTTACTTTGTCAGAGGTACTTTATCTTGTAAATCGTAGTACCAGGTTTCGATATCTCCTTCATAATTTTCCAACAAATTTTCACACTGTGTTTTGAGAGTAGTTATTTCTACAGAAGGCGAATCCCATAACTCGTAAGGAATTCCTAAATCCACTTTCACACCTTTGTCGCTGTAACAATGATAATAATCCAACTATTTTTACAATAGATAATAATTTTTTTAAAAATGTACGAATCCGTAATATCGTTTTGCATTATTGTATTATATATAAGAAAAAAAACCGTACACAAGTCCATGTAACGTTTTGAATGTTTGGCTCATTCCTTTGGCAAATCTTGAACTGTCACTGCGTTCCTTGTGAATATTGTATTCCAAAATTTTATCACAAACTCCTTCTAGTGATTCTATAAGTCGCAGTTCTCTAAGAATTAATAATACATTTTCCATCATTAGATTATGAAGAAGACATAGATTCAAAAATTAAACTCAAAATAAAAGAAATGTTTTACGATTTTTTATAATCCATTTTCCTCGACGGTAAAACATCTTCTACAGAATATCCTATCTCCAACACTTCCCTTTTTTTGCCCGTCTCGTCTAATCTTGCTTCTAATTCCGTAGCGACTACTTTGCATACTGTAAACACAAAACAATTAAATTAACTATAAAAATCTCGTCTACTTGTATTTAATTAGTTTACATAATTTTATACAATTTATCATACAATAATTCAAATTTGCACAATTGCTTTTGGAAAAAACCAGTTGAGGTTAGAATTATTAGTTCAAAAAGTTTGAATCATAATAAGATAACAAAAATGTATTTACCTTCACATTTATTGGCATACTTTACACCCTCCTTTTCTTCTGGTCCCGCAAGTACAAACGTAAATATTATAAATGACAGCAATATATTTCTAACTGCGGTAAACATTTTGTACACTTTTCATCTAAACATTCAAAAAAGTTCAGATTTTCCAATAAGATATCAATAACTGAAATAAAACATTTCCACTCAGATCGTCATTTTATCTGTTCAATTAAAACTAGTTTATCTTGAACATGTAATTTGTTTACACTTTAATGTAATAGTAGCAACAAAATGTTTACTGTTTTGAATAAGAACACGTCATCTGGTAGGAGTTCTCTCAATTCTCACATCTCACACTCTAATAATGGTATGGCCGAACAGGAGAATATTTTCAATTATTTTTTGCATTTTACAAAAGATGCCAAAAGTGCATCACTTTGGTTGACATAATCAATTACATCAAGTAAATAATTGATAAACTATTGTTTTGATTAATAAATCATAATTGAGATAAATTATATTTTATTTAAAGATTCCCGCCAAGTACCCATGCTGTCATTTGTATATTTTGCTCCTTGTCACACTCACCAAGTATGACAAGGGTATGATAATGTATATCAGGGGTTAAGACGCCATCAAGATCAAGCTTTCAGGACTGTTTTTTTAACATCTTAAAAACATCGGATTGTGTACTGATCCCAGATAGTAAGGTTATAATAAATAAAACTAAATATTTTTTTTGTTATTGTCAAAAAATGAGACTCTTTTTGGTTTTGGTTTTGCATTATACCAATAACAATTCTCTTGTTTTGTAAAATGAAAAATCCGCAAGTCAGTATTAATTTCATGATTGTTTTACAATGTTATTCTAGACTAGACATATTCTGTCTGTCAAAAAATATATAAACAAATGTTAAGTAACTCTGCATCGAATTAACATTGCAAATGTAACAAAAAATCAGAATTAATTCAATGAAATATTTCTTTCTTTTTATCCAATTAGATTTGGCATAGAACACAAATGGAAATGTCAAAGAAATCAAAAAATGCCAAAATCGAACGTCTTGAGGCAAACAAAAGTGGACCCACCTTGGAGAATGAACAACCAGTCGACTACTATTTTGACTCGTACTCGCGTCATGGAATACACGAGACGATGTTGAAGGATCGGGTTCGCACTATCACCTATCGTAATTCCATGTTGGATAACAAACACCTGTTTCGAGGAAAAATTGTCCTGGACGTTGGTTGTGGAACTGGTATCCTTTCGATGTTTGCAGCAAAAGCTGGTGCTGCAAAAGTCATTGGCATAGAGTGTTCCGATATTGTTGTTTATGCTAAGGAAATTGTTAAAGCCAACAATTTATCGGATGTTGTGACAATTATCAAAGGCAAGGCTGAGGAAATTGATCTCCCCGATGGCATTGAAACAGTGAGCAACACATTTTGAATAACGTTATCTGTAATAAGTTGGATATAAAAGCTTACGTATAAATCGTTCAAATTGTTTCAGGTGGACATAATCATTTCCGAATGGATGGGTTATTGTTTGTTTTACGAGTCAATGTTGGACACGATCATTTTTGCTCGTGACAAATGGTTGAAGAAGGGCGGTATGTTGTTCCCGGACAAGGCAACGCTCTTCATATGCGCGGCTGAGGACCGTCAAGTGCAAGCGGAAAAAATCAACTTCTGGGATAACGTATACGGCTTCAACATGAGCAGCATGCGAAATCTAGTCATCAGCGAACCGATGGTGGACTATGTCTATCCTGATCAGATAGTTACCAACTCATGCTTGATTCGTGAAGTCGATCTGTACACAGTCCAGAAGGAGGATCTGGAATTCAGCTCAGAATTTCATTTGCAAGTCCGGAGGAACGACAACATTCAAGTTTTGGTTACGTTTTTTAACGTAGATTTCACCAAATGCCACAAGCCGTTGGGTTTTAGCACCTCGCCGGCTGTGCGACACACTCATTGGAAACAGACGATATTTTATTTGGACCATTTTGTGCCGGTGAAAAAAGGCGAGGAGATCAATGGCGTATTTTCGATGAAACACAATCTGCGCAATTTTCGTGACCTTGATTACACAATTCAGATAGACTTTGATGGTGCAGATGGTTCAATCCATGCTTCCAATACTTATCGTATGCGTTAATTTTCGACATGGGATGCACCAGTCAATTTCTCATAGCTCCGTTATGTGTGATAAACGACTTTGTTGCTTCTACAAATTATGCTAATGCGCGAAACTTTGTTCTTTTATATTTTTGGTAAATCTATGATAACGCTCTATCAATGTTGATCATTATCCTAAAGCGTTTCTCTTTGTTATAAGAATCGAGAATATGACTTCATGACAGGCGGATGTTTTGATATTATGTAGATAGCACAGTTAGACTTGTGTTAAAGTCAGGCATTTGTTTCATTCGCACAAACGACATAATAATAAAGAAAATAATGTTGACACAAGTTTAACTGATAGCGTGATTATGAGGTTATGAAATAATCTATAGAGTTTGATTCAAGAGTTGAATACTGCATCAAGATTTTTAAAAATAATTATATGCCAAATAAAAAAATCAAATCAAATCAAATGCTTGTTAGGATTTATGTGATAATAACTCAATGCTCAATTTCAGGCTGGAAACTTGGTGTAATAACGCAGCAAATAGACTAGACTGATGTGCAAAAAAAAAGACAATCGTCCCCTAATGCCAAAATACAGACTTTTTTAAATCACTTGTTCAACTTCACTTTTTGCTTAATTTCTCTATGCGCACAAAGTATTGTATTTTGTAAGTTTGTCAAAATTGCATCGTTGTGCATTTTGTTTATTAGTATATTATCTCAATCCATGAGCCGATTTATTATTATTATCATTAATCAAAAATGTGAAAAGTATTTCATATTCTTCGTCCATTTATATGTTACGACTGACAAATAAAACAGTCCAAAACGATTATGAGAAAAGAACATTCCGATCTTCAAATGTGATAGAAACTATTTCTAGTTAAATTTTGTACCTTCATCAGCCAGAAAGTATAATTGATTGCTACGTTTCTAAAAATCTGTATTAGAAATAGTGTAAATAAATGTACGATACAAAATTATTTAGTCGTCACTATTTATTTATTGATTCTTGCTTGATCTCCTGTTTTATGGAGGGGAAATTGAAACGACATCCATTTATTTATTATGATTCATCAATTTATTTACATACACAATTTACTAACAGTATATTTCTATCGTTACAGCATCCTTTTATCAATAAAATCAGTTCTTTAGAAATTATTTATCTACAGCTATTATTTAATCATAAACAATCAACGGTTGGTCAATTTTATTACCTTTCTTTTACCTCTCATTAAATACGATTGAATAATCTTGAATTGCGATGTAAAAATGAGCTAATAAAAAGTCCTAAAAAACAGTATTATCAATTCTATTACAAGTACATGATTAACTGTAAATGATAATATAATCAACGACCAGAAAAACCGCAACATTTAATGTATTTTCTTTCATCAAATTTTAACATTGGAATATCGTGAACTTTGCTAAGGCGCGTTAATACCTTTGGTACTAAGCATATGATTAATTCAAAATCTTGCGCTAAAAATAATTGTACATCTCAAATCAGATGGACACATAAATAATGAAGCGATACAATAAATAAAACAAAATAAATAGTGAAATAAATAAAAATCAGTACTCGTCGGAAATGACATGAAACGATCAAGATGATCAATCGGTGTGCTTTTGTTGTCGTTCATGATGACAATGGCAATGCTAATCATGGATTTCAAATCGATCGCAATGTTCGTTTGCAAAAGTTGCGGTCGATTTGAAGCAAAATGAGATGTAAGGGGTACAATTTCAATTTCAATCATTGTTGTTTTGTCTCTTACATCTCACTCAAACTTATCATACTATTTTTGAATTTTGAGGCCTAAATAATTTATGCTGCAGGTGGAGGCCGGAGCATCGATCTGGTGGCAGAAGAGAGCTTCTGCGACACCAAGTGAGCAATGTTGGACGATTTCTTCCAAACGAATTCGCGAGTTCTGTCATGGTCGTCTGGACTGTCAATGCGCACCTGGAAACAAAATGAACAAGCAGTTTTAAAATAGTCAGTCTCTATTCGGTGTTGTAAAATGAGTTTGAGTACAAATTGTAGATCAACTTTTTGTAAACCATGGAACTTATGTTGAATTGAAAATATGATAACGTCGATCTCTGTCTGCATAACGTAACTCAAAAAAGAAAATAAATATATGATAAAACCTCTACTTAACGCGCTGCCTCGTCCGATTCGTCTATTTAGGAATCCGAACGCACAACTGCGTAATGAATTCGACGAATGCACTTAATGCTCATAACGGAGCGATCCAATCTACCTGTTTGGGTTGCGAAACGCGGATAGAATGTAAAGTGGCTGCACCGCCGTGTAAAACTCTGAGACTAAGTCTGCCGGACATTTCAGCGGTTGTGGCGGTCGCGCTTCTCAGCTCCTTCTTCGCAGCTCGGCCGAATTCCTTCTCGACCTTCAGGGTCAAGGGTCCCAGATTGAATTTTGTCTTAATTGTTGTGTGATCGCTCATCATGTTCACCGATACGTCTCCTGATCGTTTCAAACTTGCCAATCCGTAGAGGGTTGCCTTGGCTTTTGGCTTGGTTCTCTTATTGCTTTGTTTCAACTAAAGGAAAAAAAAATTATCAAATATCAAGTCGTTCAATATGTCCAAAATCAAAATTATTCTTATAATAATTTGTATACCTTGATGGAAGTTTTGTTTTTGTTCCTTGTGGATTTATTCTTGTTTTTGGTTCTAGTTTTGGTTCCCTTGTTGGATCCTCTCGCATTCATCATCCTGGTGGTGGGAATGTCAGTGGTGGTTGCAACTTCATCAAGTGCAGTAGTGGTCAGTTTGGCAACGTCCACAGGAGTTGTCTCAGTGGCGTCCTGAAAGAAAAAATATTACCAATCAAAATTCAAATGATAAATTAATGATACTAGATTTTTGTTCAATTTTTACCTTCTGGGTGACCTCACTCTGTCCGCTATGAGACCTAACGTCATTGGAATTCACGGCACTCTTAACAGCTGCCTTTGTCTTCTTCCTCTTGACAGTTTTCTTTGGCTTTTTGTTAGACTTTGTGCTTGCACTTGACAGTTGCACGGTCACGGGATCGTAATTTGTCTTCAAAATTTTATTTATTCTGCCCAAAATGTTGTCCACGAAACGATTGTACTTAGAGACATAAATGGCCGAGACATCGCCGGCTGAATGCTCAAGCCCTCCTACAATTCGTGTTCCGATGTTGAAGATTTAAAAAAACCATCCCGAAATCTATTGTGCTAATTTGCTAACTATGTGTTTTTCTTTTGTGCAAAGTCTTCATGCCACGGTGAGGATGAAATACAAATTATTATTGTAGAATATTTTCTTGTCAATTATTTAGAACGAAAAATGATCTGCTTGAACAAGCGTGTAAAGAGTGTTGACTTGCTTAACTGATCGTCAAGATATGATTCGTCACAATAACGGATATAAAAAAAAATGTCAGATATTACTATAACTCAACGAAGCATGAAGAGGTAAATAAATTGACAAATGAAATGCTTCTAGATATCTAAGTGTGGTGTGTGTCGTGATGAATCAGTGCGATCTTCGATGGCAAATCAATAAATTAAGCTTAACCACTGGGTGGATCTTTTTTTTTCAATCAGGGGAAACGCCTTTCCCGCGGAGGAAGTCTCGACGATGATCGAAACCTACTTACATGCAAGAAACAATGTTAACGGTATCTACTGGAATTCTTGCGTCAAACTGGTCTTCAATCTGGGTTACGTCGCTTCCTACTCACCTACCGACCTACCTACATGACATAGTTGTACCACACCATTGACAGCCAAACTCTTCCCCTGGCACTTTCTTCAAATCTACAAACCGCCCCTTATCGACAAATTAAGTTTCAAACTTGTTTCGATTTCTTTCTCATCGTCCAAACTTTTCTCCGCGTTTCACCTCTTCCCTGTGATTTTCTCATGGGAGAGAGAAAGAGAAAAAAGCATGTTTCCCTGAATTTGTTTGTCAGGAAGGAAAAAAAATGTCATGAAAGTTAAAACCACCGATGACCATCGATCAGTGGGTCAGGGTCACAGTGGGAGAATCTCGATCCCTCGCGGTTAGTGGCCTCATTTTTTTTCTCTCTCTCTTTCCAAGTCGCGCAAGGTGAAAGCTGTTTAACATGCTGATCGTGGTTCTTTGGAATTTATCTCTTTATCAGTCCAACTTTTTCCTTTCCATAAAGAATTTCAGATACTTTACAAATTAAAAAAAATGTAAATCCAGTCTTTGGTTTTGTCAAATTGGTACAAAAATCCAATATAGCTTTTTAATTTGCCTGATTGTATTGATTGCATTTATTTATTTTAATAATAAGTCCATTTTTTTTGGAAATTGAGATGATAATTTTGGACCAACTTTCATATTTGCAAGTTCACTTTCATTAAACAAAATACATTTTTACAATCGAAGATCGACAGAAAAATGATTGATAAGCGCCACTGAAACGGCAAAAGCGGCTATAAAAATGTTAGCATTTGCATATAAACAATAAAATGATCTACGTAACGCAATTTTGGTAAACTAATGGAAAGTGGAAAGGATATGGTGCCAGACGTGCAGTGTCCCAACGGCTGCTATTACTAATTCTCATTTAACCAAGCTCTACTTTTCTACTTTGAACCCGAGCAAGTGATCCAGTACATGTTAAAACGAATCATAGGGACCGGCCACAATCACCGGATCTCGCATTCAAAAGCTGGGAAAATCGCGGGCTGCAGCCATCCTAGCGTCAGGTCCCAGTCCAAAGTCGGAAACGAAAGTGAAGAGCGCTAACAAAAGTTAGTAAACAGTTAGAAGGAAAGCCAGCAAGGTAAGAACCAAGAAAAAAAATGGAAAAATAAATCGGAGGGACAGAAATAAGTGAACGCGGTGCCGATCTCGCGCCAGGTCCCGCGGTTTTCGGTAATCGCATTGACGCCAGCCAAATCAGAAACAAGCCAAGTAGAAGGGAAAGAAGCATTAAAACGCATTATGTAGGTCGGCATGTCACGCAATCGTCATAATTAAACGTAATACACGAATGCAATATGAAAATTAAAAATTGATCATTGAAAAAAAAAAAATGATTATGGAAAACCATAATTGTTAAATAACAAAAAAATTGTGGCACTACTGGGTTTGGAAAAAAAAGAAAGAGCTTGAGTATATGTTTTTTTTTAGATTTGTATAGCAGCGGGTACCCACCTTGTCAGTCTGTAAATAAATCGGACGGTACAACGTCTAGCACCACGGAAATTGAAAATTTGGTAATAAAAACGAGACAACAACTGGTTTGATTTTTTTGCGTAAAAACAATGTTGGTTTTATATTTGTAAAAAAACTCCTGGTCACTGTACATGTGTCGTAAGTAACGTGTAAGTGTGGTATAAAAAGATCGTAACGGGTAAAAAGTATGAAAAACAAAATGAAAATTATAAACAGTCGAGTCGAAACTACAGAAAAAAAACTGACGTAAAAAAGTCGTGTATCAAATTTATCGGTAAGTCCGTGTGTCTTTTACTTTCACACTCATACTCACACGCGCACTGGTACTCGCCAAGCACTCGGGGGAGTCAAAACTCAAGATGGAAGAAAAAAAAATTAATCTCCTCAATAATGAATAAATAAATAATATAAATTAAGTTAAAATTAAATAATTAAATAATTAAATATTAAATACAACATACGCGAGACGAGACACTCATAAAATCGCCGCCATTTATTATTACTAAGTTTGTCTTTTTTTTTAAAATAAATATCGTGATGCCACCGGACCTACAGACTGATTTTTAATGCTACTTTGAATTCGACAGGATTAATCGTTGGAGGAGCCGAGTTTACAAAGGTCATGCCGAAGCAAGTAACGACCGACGCCAAGACGCAGTTTGGTAGAGACCAAAAGGGAAAAAAAAAATGAAAAACAAAAAGACGATTATTAAAGAAGCATTTGAGAGTAGCGGATGATGAAGTTCATGATGTACTCTCAGTTTCTGCTACAGAAACAGGGCGTTTGAGTTTTGTCGATGACTGTTTGCGAAGCACGCGCGCATCGGCCCATCGCGAATAAACAGGGTCGAGAAAGTGCATTTTTAATCGGTTCCATACTATTGAGCAATCGAACAATGAACCCGCGAGCGCACCATTGCCTCTTAATTGGAATTGGTGCGGTAGCTCCGGCACGGTCACTTGGGTCAGGCCGAAAACGGAGTTGATCGTGATGGAAATTTGTCTAAGAGTCGAGCCGGCTGGTTGTAACGGGCAGCAGCTGGCTCGTGAGCATTCGAATGTGGGCCCTTGGAAGAGTCGCTTCCACGACGTTTACAAATAGACAATAGTTTTTCTTTTACATGGACTCGTCGGCCAGTCGAGGAAAACTCCGTTGCGGTCGCCCAAGGGACGCTCGTGCTCAATGGCGCCTGGCCGATTTGCGCGCGTGTTTGCGTGTGTTAGTGTGTTTCTTGGTTTTTTTGCCCTTGAACTCACGTGCTCTCCGCGCGTCCGCGATTTCGGCGATGTCGCCAACATCGTCGTCGTCATCGTCGTCGTCATCGTCTTCGTCGGCATCGTCTTCGTCTTCATCGTCATCGTCGTCATCGTCGTCGTCGATGCCAAGGTCGACGTCGTCGTCGTCGTCATCCTCGTCGTCATCGTCTTCGTCGCTGCTCGCCGCGGGCGCCGCACTGGGGGCCTGCGCGGCCGCGTTCGCTACTGCCTCAGGCGACTCGGAGATCGTGGCCGCCGCTAAGCCAGAGGGCGTGTCGTCGATCGGCTCGTTATCTTCATACGAACCGCCTTCCTCCACGTTTGCTAAACCTTCACCATCCGAACCTTCTTGCACTACTCCTTGTCCTGCCGCGGCGTCCAAGTCAGCCTGCACCGATGCCGGGATCGAAGGAGCGGCTGCTACGGATACTCCCTGACTCGGCTGCGCCGGCTCTACCGCTACTTCTTCGTCGTCATCGTCATCATCTTCGTCGCCTGCAAAATCACGTTTTAGTACAACTTCAGTTAAATCTTCAACTATCTATCGATCGAATGACCTCTTTTTTCTATTCAAAATTCACATCTTTGAACAATCTTTAAAAAGTACAATTTAAAAATTACAATTTATTTGTCCTATTTTTAAATTTGTATATTAAAATAGCTGCTCCTTATAATTAATATCCCATTACTTATCGTTTGAATTAATGAAAATTAAACTTGATGGACCACTTTATCACCTGGCCCGTATACAATACCGGCTGGCTGATGGAACGTCCTTATATCAACTTCAACTCGAGGCTTGCGAATTCTACACTACATATTTCTTTGTCTAATTATTCTTATCTTGACAATTGTTATTAGCACCATTGAATTCCATCTTGAAAACGCCGCGTCACCGCGGAAGAAATTTCAAGTCACAAATTTATGTATCCATGACACGAGGTCTTTTCTAAACTTTCAATTGTAATTAGAAATCACACAAAGTCAAACAAAACTGTAGAGCGATTTTAAATCTTATATCAATTTCCACTTGATTAATTAATTTTTTTTCCATCTATGAATCCATTTCACGATCGCAAGTTTAAGGTCAAAACTGGTCATCGGCTCTGCCCATGAACCAAGGTAAGAGAAAGTTATGCCAAATAAGGGTCCGTTTCGTCATGTATCTTGGACTAGTTAGAACTTTTTTTTTAATCCTCGCATCGATCTTTGATGGAATCTCTTAAAATTCAAAAAATAAGAACTTGGTTAATTAACCGATGTGTTGATCAAAACTGGAGCGATGCCCGTTTAAAACATTCATGACATTTTAATGCTTGGCATAAAAATCACATTATCACGATCATCTTCCATGAAAAAAAAAAAAAACATTCCAAAATGTAAATCACTGAACAATTTTTAATCTCTCCAGAGCTTCTACTTTTTCTCTCCTCCTTCTTCATCTTCTCTCAAGTGGTACAAAATTTAATGAATAGCTTGGTAAACTACTGCGCCATAAAATTAATAACAACAATTTGTCCGGACAAATTACATAACCCGCGCTGAAGCGCGGAACAATTTCTCACGGGACCTACTTAAGTGCCATTTCTCGTTTGAAAACACCCCGTGTGAAATGAAGCGTCGAAACATACAATAAAAACGTGCGAGATTTTCCTGTATAGAAATTAAAACAAAACTCCTGTGACATATCTCATACTTTATACACAAGTGTGCCAGAGTTTTAATTTGAACGGCTATACATAATCTTGACCTATCGTAAAAAACCGTCGTAAATATCAGTGTACCGATTGAAGTGACCGAAACGAAAATTTTTTCGTCTTTCAAAAATCTTTTATTTATTTTTTTCTGAAGGCCTGCTTTCTCCTTGCCGAAATTCAGGTCTTGAAAAACGGTTGTTTCTCTTGTTCGATGAACAAGAAAAAGGAGATTGGACAAATTTGTGAAGAAGATAAAGATTGAAAATAGATAAGATAGAAGAAGGTACGTTCCGGCTATTCCACTGAATCCCTCACAATTGGTAACAAAACAATTATTAAAATAGTTTTTTTTCCTATCAATTTCATATTTCTAATATAGAAATATGAATTTGATTAAAATTAAAAGTAATGTATACAAAACTAGTTGAAAATGAAAGAAAATAGTCTACTTAGTTAAAGGGGGGGGGGAGGGAGGAGGAGGTCCCCTCAACGTGACTGCGGTATGTGTGTCAGTGAAAAAGAAGTGGCGCGCTAGAAATTCCTGGTGAGGACGACGCACCGGCTTATGCTAATTCGGGTAGACTTGAAGCTTCGGGTACCGTTAGAATTTGCACAGACAGCACAACCGCTCGTTGACCGTATCTTTTGCACGCGTCATATGGGGATAACGGTGCTCGCGAGCCGGAAAATTTTGATTCAAGAAGCAAACAGTTTCGCCTCACCTCCTAGGATGTCGTCGATGAATCGCTCGAGGTAATCATCGTCGTCGTCGTCGTCGTCGTCCTCTTCCTCTTCGTCGTCGTCGTCGTCATCGTCGTCATCATCAATCCCGAGGTCGACGTCGTCGTCGTCGTCATCATCATCGTCGTCATCGTCGGAACTCGCCGGGGCGGCGGGCTGAGCTGCCGCTTGTCGCGACTCGACATGCACCGCATTTGAAGCTGCGACCTTCTCGTTGAGTTTCGTTCGTGCAACCGGCGTCGCCAGTGCACCCACTGCTAAACAGCATACCAGTGCTAGCAGCACGACTAACTTCATTTTTCTGAAATGATTAGACAACAAAAATGTTATTTTCATTCGTGCAATCAACAAACATTTATTTGTTCATTAGAAAATCAACTGGGTGTATTTTTGTTTCATCCAACTTTGGAAGATGAATGAATTGAAAGAAAAAAACTGAAAATAAATTGTGTCGTTTGAAATTGAAGGTATAAAAAAAAGGTGGGATGACACTCGGGAAAATGCACTTGGAATTGAATTTCACTGCACTGCACGTAATTGACAAATTTTGTTTGTTTGAATTGTAAATCTGATCAGCACGAAACCACGGCGCTCACCTGGTTTTTTAAAAAAACAATTCGGTCTCTTCTCGCACCCTTCGCGTAGCAGCGCGAAGAATACCCGTGTCGTCTCTCAGGTAATCTAGGAAAACTCACGTCCACAGGGTCCGCCACACGACGAGGGAAGTGTAAGAAACAGACAAAGCGGTCAACAGCGATCCTTTTATACGGGCAGCATTGCCTCCTCTCTTTACCTTGCTGTTTTCCGCTCTCCTTCATGCTCTTCTCCTTCTCTCCTTTTTACTTTATGTACACATCCACGTGGATCAGCAGATTCTCGCTTTCGAGGGTCCAACTGCGATCTGTGCAAATTTCTCATTTTCACGATGCAAATTGTACGAAAAAAACTGCGAGAATTTTACTTGCAATTAGAACAAGTAAAATTCATATATTTTTTTAAATGAAATTTTTGTAAACTAGAAATAAATACTTTCGAATCATTTACGATTTTGCACAAAATATTCGTACAAATTAAATAAGAAATTTTTTTTTTTTTTTTTTTTTTCATTTCGCTAAGCTTTTTGTCACTTGCAATTTAAGAGTTAAATCTTAATGAAAATCCCTTTAACATTTTTGGTAGAAAATAATCCTCAGAGGCAGTAAGATTTTATCCAAATTTATTTCCTATTTAATTATTCAAAATATCCAAAAATCATATAAAAATCAATAAAATAAAATTCTATAAGCTTCAATAATATTGTTTTCAATATTTAAAAAAAAACCAAAAAAGTTCTGTCTTCAAAGATTATTTGTACATGCTTGAATAAAACTCGTTTAACAAGCCAAAATTATCATGTCTTCAAAAACATGAAATTTTTCTCTGCGATAAGTGATTAAATTATTGAATCCCACTAATTGCAAAAAAACTTCTTCTCGTAATTTTGGCCTTTTTGGTAAAATTTTCTTTCTCGAACGATAGATTGCTTGCCGGATATTGTTGATGCCGCCATGCTTCATATTAGCACTAGAATTTCTTACAAGTTCGCTCCGGATAATTTTTATTGGTTGTCCGTATGGTTCTTCAGTTGCCTTTTTTTTACACACTACTGACACAATCAATTTCTCAACTTTACCATCGGACAACTTATCGTGGCTGTGATGATTGTCTAAGCGAATTATGTCTGTTAAGGACGAGTTAGTTCGCAGTCGACAGGTACATAATCGCATCGTACACCTCCACGAAATAGAACCGTCACGTAACTTGCTGACTTTTCGATATTTATAATTGTCTGCTATTATGCATTCTTTGCCTTTAGTTGTCTCAAGACGAACGATTGACATGATGAACTCAAATTAAGACTGATTAAAAAATGTTGTGCCGAGAGGCTGCATTGCATCTGAAACGGAATGTAAAGGTGAAAATCGTAAACACAAGCTTGATTTTGAAACAATGAAAACACCTATTAGATGTACTTGTCTAACGTATTTTGATACAAACAAAAAATAATTCATCATAACATTAATTGATTCGAATAATATCAAACCGTTTAATAATGTACATTTTCATAAATTTAATCCCCAGATTGCCACCCTGTATTATAGTTTCAAAAAATGTTACGAAATACGAATTTCGTCATTTATAAAAATACTTGTTGTGTCATTGTATTTGTGTACGTGTTTGTATATCAAATCTATTCATAGGTAAAAATGATTAAACGAATTGTTCCAAAATATAATAATACCATTAATTGAAATATCAACATGTATATCCGTAATTGATGAAAGTCATGATATTATATAGTGCACATGCGCATGAGATGCATATCATACATTTTAAAATCTAATATAATATTGAGATAATATAATATTGAGTACTTAATCTAAATGTGGTATAAGAACTAATCTAAAGTAGAGGCAGAAAAAACGATTGTGATACATTATCAATTACCTGTATTACTAAAGGGTTTCAACTCGTTCATAGATGTACATAGATAATGAATCGAACGTTTGAGCGAAAAAATTCTAAGTCTGAGTTGAGTCTTACGGCACACAGGAAATTCTCGTGCGTCGCAAATGAATTTTACTTGCGCTCCATCGACCACTTTTTATTCTGTATTACACTTTTTATGTGTGAAAGGAAAAAATCATATTATCAATAACATGAATGAAACAGTAACTTCATCAACTGTTTTCTATTTGTCTGTATAACAAAAACAATAACAATTTTAATTTCATTTATTTATTATAATTTTGGAATAGTGAATGAAAATTTCGAAATGAAATGAAACGTTTTTTTGGAGTCCCGTTTTAGAACTCTTTGATTTATAAGAATAAAATACGACGAGCGAAAGAAAAAACTCATCAATCAGTTTATCAACATTGTCCATCAGAAAAAAAATTATTATACAAAAAATTGTTTAAACATTTGCCCGACAGTGATGAGCAAGTATAAAATTGTCGTAGCAATTTTACATAACAGTTTGGAGTTTCTTTTTCTTGTGATATGTTTTTCATTAAAATATTTTGTTCGATGTCACGGTCGGAACGGTGAAAAGTTCCTTGGTACGATGTACAGTATCCAAGTCTATGTAAAAAATGTTCAGACATATCGGCAAACTGTCTAATATTGCCTAAATAGGTAAAAAATTCATTAATAAACAAATAAACACTTGCAAGTCCATCAATTTAAAAATTGTGCACATTGACGACAGAAATTAGTCATATTTTTTAATTGTTAATTGTTTGTTTTTTTTTTTATATATAAAAATAAGTGAATAATCCATCTTCCTGAGTTGTTAACATGATTGGTTAAAATAGTTTGAATTAAGTTGATGGCTACACGGTACAATAAATCATTTACAGGTTCCAATGTAACTGTAAAAAGATAAAGATGTGAAAAAAATTGAACTCAACCTGAGAGTCTGATTCGAATCTGAAATGTGTTCCCAAATTTGTTTGAATAAATTCGATCCAGTTCGTGTTACGCAAGTGAAAACGATTCGATGAATGAAAATTTTAATTTATTATGCATTTTCAATATGAACAAATAAGTTGTGATAGAATAAAAAATATACGGTAAAGAAATATCAATATATAGTGATAAAATAGATTTGATGTTCGATGGAAAAACATTCATTTGAGATAATGAACAGACATATAAAAAACAGACTGTGTGATTACCGTATTAAAATAACCAATCTTAAGGTGACATTTCAGAGTTCATCACTGCCAATCTGCGGCTGATTATACTGAATTTCGTTCCACTTTTGAAGCTTGACAAATGAGAAATTTAAATGTAAACGTGTTCAGCAACGATATCAATCTATTTTGTCAATTGTAGTATTACGAATGCGCCAACTGTTATTAGTCGCATTCCAATAAATCACATACATCACTCACTGACATTTATTTTGCGAAGAAAGTCAGTTGGAAGTTAACTCAGTTAAACGGTTTCCTTCATTTATTGACAAATTTATTTCCGCATCCTGTCTTACAACTCAACTTTTTTTTTTCTTTCAAACGACAAAACAAAAATCAGTGGATCGAATTTCTAAAACCAATACCAATCTGAGCATAAAATTTGAACGAGTTTTCGTTTTCGCTAGTCACATCTCGAACGAATAACTGAACGCGTGTTTAATGAACGTGAATTATAAAGCATAATTTGAGGAGATCCAATTTCGCGCACCTATTCGAATGCTATGTGATTGGTCTTGTGGCGTTAATTAAAGTTCATTTCCATTTCAGTTGCCAACATTTTCACTCTCATCGAAACAAGTGGTGAGAGATGGACCTGCCCGGTTCTCTCCTTTCTTTCGGCGCTGGAATATGGGATTTGGTGTCAGAACATGAGCCAGAAGTAGTCCGTCGTAACACCGCAGACATTAGTAATCAGGATATGTTACCGCCAAGCAGTACGATCTGCGTACAAGCATTTCATTTAACGTACGCCAAAACTAACACTTGTCGTACATTCCTTCTCCCAGTCGTCATTCATAGCGTTCATATCTTTTTAATGTAATTAAATTTTGTCAATCAAATTTTGATGAATTCAAATTAATAACTTGAGCTAAAGCAATAGTTTTAACAACTAAAAAATGATATCCTAAAAAGAAATAATTATAACAAACAAGTGTTACAAATGAATAACAAGTATACATTTTATTTATATTATTTTCTCGGTATTAATGGAAATAATTAAAAACCGATATTTTTAACAATTTTTTGGGAATTATTATTTTTTGTATTTAATTGAGAACTTTTTGATGTTGCCAAAATTGTTGATGTTGACAAAGTTGTGCAGTTATAATTGCAGATGCCGAGCAGAACGCTCTTCCCATCGGCAAGGTTGTTACAAGAATTCCTCACAGAGATATCAATCTCTTTCACCGACAGCTCTTTTTGGGAAAGTTAATGAATGACGCACTTGCGCGCCAGAAAATTTAGCTTTACAAAATACTCCATAAGGTACCTTCAAAAAGAACGCAGTCGAAGTTTGTTTACCGTTACGCAAATTGATACACCTTTCGAGTTTAGAGTTTTTAATGATAAATATCAGAGTCAATAACAAATTTGATCAATTTTTGACCTCACAGTTGTGCGTTGCGAGACATTTTAGAATTTAGAATTATTCCTCTGATTGATCCGGTTCAGAAGGATTGGTGTATTCGTTTCTTATCTTGTTCAGTGGATTCCACTTGAATTCACGGTATTCCGCACCAGGTGGGCGGTAAAGTCCCTTAATCGGCTGTGCGTTCATGGCCACTAGACGATAGTACTGTTCAATTCGACTTTCTCTGCTTAAACTATCAGGACCCTTTGAAAGAACTGGAAGAGCAAAATACAAAATTAATGATCTTTCATTTCGAATATGGAAATTAAAATTAAAATTGACTAGTTAAGATATTCTTTGACTTACTGAAAGTTTTGATCAGAATGGATATCCATATTGACGCGGCAATCCATAACAAAACTTGACCAACTATATTCTTCCATTCGCCAGTTGGTGCATGCATCTCTGCAAAAGTTTGACAAAAACTTGTACGATAAAGGCTCTTCTTTTCATCGATAGTTAATTTCCGCCAGTCACCGCGTTCTTTTTCTCGCAGAGCCTATGATGATTTCAATATCGAAAATTACAATGAAAATATTATTATTATTTTTATTACATAAACTCCCATTGTTTTTATAAATTTATTCATCATTTCAAATGTATAAATAGTATTTATTGTTTACCATTATTTCTGACGTGCAAGGTCGAAATCTGATGGAAGGAAAGGGATGATCCCATCGGTCCAGATAAGACGCATCGCCGTTCCAACCGTAGCCAACAATTTCTCTACTTCCGACTCTTAAGCGATCCATTTCAGCATAGCTGCAAAATTTTCTTTCGTGAAAGAGAAATTTTCTCGACAAAGTTAGAAGTTGATCATTCCGCAACTTGGTGACACCTAAAATCTTTGAGATCATATTTTCAAAGGCCACGATCTGAAAAATAATAAATATCAATATATTTATTCAACCTGTTCATATTATACAGTACATTGAAATATAACCTCAATTTTTCGGGACTTGATCTTCTCTCAGTTTGTTTGTTTGTTTTTTGTTTTATATTAAATATCCTGGCAAGCAAATTTTGCTAAACTTTTCAATATTCTGTCGTTATAATCTCACGTCAACTTTCATTTGTCATTGCTTTCAAAGTTCCCGCCACAGGGATGAAAACATGAAACATCTTACGACTTGTCATCCATTTTCGAATTTAAAATTATAGAAAAATGATTTTCGATTAGCAGTATTTTGTCTACAAACCAAATTTTTTATTATGATTGATGAATCGTTGCAAATGTATGTTTATTTTTGTATTTAATTTGAACTAAATACAAGTGTGAGAGAAAAGAAACTTTATAGATCGGGAACGAACCGTTTCGTTCCGCGGTTCATCGTTTTTTCTTCTCGCTTCACAGTTCCGCGTTCCTCCTTTCAGATCTGTTTATGACATGTCCATTATTTTTTTCAATGCACCGTTTGAAACAGTATATTCATGCCTTCTATAAGTTTAGACACGGTTTTATTTAATATACAATGTCGAAAATGAACGCAAAGGACAAGGACAATAAAACTTTACAGGACAAACTAAAACAATTCTTTCGGATAAACAAAGGTAACCCTTGGCATGCTGCAATTCATTTGCCCGTTCACCGAATGACATTTTATCTTTTCTCTGATCCCAATCAGAAATCAAATCCTTCATTTTTTCTCTCTTCCTGAAGATGGGTTTTGGGCTTTCCAGACCTAAATATTAAATCAAGCTTCTGTTCATTGGCAAATGCTTGCATTGTCTGGCACTTTGTTTTGCAAAAATCAACTAAAAATTAGTGCAAAATTTTGTCAGTTGTGACTCGTTGTCAATACAGTCAGGCACTTTTTGACACCTCAATCATTCACAAAAAATTGAACCAAAAATTGGCACGAATTGAATAGCTTTACATTGCTTACTCCATTTTGTCTCAGTTTATTTGTCCTGGCAGAAAATTTCATTTCATCGTGATTAATTATACTTTTTTGTTTCTAAATCAATATTTGTCTTTTTTGATAGGCAAGTACAAAAGTCAAGAAGACTTCACAGTAACGCAGGAAATTGAGAAGGAAATCAGTCCGGAGAGTCCGGTGCATCAGAGAACAAAAGCCATCAAGGACCTCAGTGAAGCTGTGTTGAACAATCAATGGGAAGATGTTCGTATATCTGTCACACTTATTTAATTTGTCTTCTTTTTAACAAAATTATTGATTTGATTTTTCATTACAATTTATACCGTTTCTTATTTTATAATCTCTGACAAATTTGAACTTTCAGACTGCAGCAGAGAAATTATGGAATTCAGTGCAGGATCTTTTGGGAAAGGATGTTCCTCGAGAACACAGGCACATTACACTTAATTTTCTCAAATGCCTTATACAAGGTCAATACACAAAATTGTCATCACTTATGAGGGTGAAATTTTTCATGGTTGTCAAGGATCATGAAATCCCAGAAGATATTGGTCCTCGGTATGTACAACTTCTTTTAAAAACTATCTTCTTAAAAACAATGATTATTATTTATACACTTCAAGTTTTTTCACAATTATTTTATTTTTGTTTTCTATTTGACAGACTTGAATTGTTACAAAGTTTAACGGAGAATGGAAAAGACATCGTACATTTGGAGGAAAAAATTGGTCCTTTTTTACTTGAATGGATGCCCATTGTAACTCAGACCGATGGAAAAAAAGGGGCTGAATTTCTGTCATTGCTTGTGAATGTTATTAAATTTAATTCGGCTTACATAGACGACGATATTATATCTGGCCTTGTGCAGTTAGTATTTTTTATTTCATTTGTTTATGTTACAAATATTGTTATAGGATGATCTGAATTTTAAGAATGGTCTTTTTTCAGATACATTTGTCATTTGTGTTACTGTAGCAATAGTTCGGAAGTCGTGTCAGGATGTTTAGAAGCCCTTGACGCTATTGTCTGTTACAGTAATTTACAACACGATTCGTTACAAACTTTTATTATAGCTTTATGTCGCAGTGTCAATGTTGAACAATATTGTCAGATCAGTTGGAAGGTAAGTTCAATCTTTATCTCAAATATAGAGAGTATTTCAATAATAAGAAAAGAAACAACGAAAACTTGATTCATATTTTAAAATTTACAGATTATGCGCAATTTGTTAGGCACGCACATGGGACATTCTGCATTATACACAATGTGCCGACTCTTACCAGAGCCTACTTTTCAGCGAGATGTTCGCTTACTTCGAGGAGCTGTCTTTTACGTAAACATGGGCCTTTGGGGAACACACAGAATTCCCAAACTAGAATGTACACCTACCTCTGTTCTACCATCGTTTTACCAAGTAAATTTTCGCTTGTTGAACAGCAAAATCATTATATCGCATCATTCGATAAGTTATTCATGTTCAATGTTGTTCTCAGGCGTTGCAGTGTAATCATCCAATAGTTATGTACGAAGTTATGTTGTCGATTCAAAGACTAGTGAGCAAGTACGGAACTGAACTTCAGGAATCGACGTGGAGTATTATTCTGGATATCATAGAAGAAATCATAGCACACACTGGTGAATAAGAAAAAAATTTTTCTCCAAAAACATATATATATATTTCAAATAAATAATTTTATATTCAATTTGATTGACAGAATCAAGCAACCAACCAGCGACGAAACAAGTGTCCGTAAATTTACACGAAACAATAAATAGCATAGAAAATCTTCTTAATAGTAACTGTTACAAAGGCTGTGTACAGAGATTTAACGACCTCGTCGAACGTTGCTCCGAATCGAGACCAGTGAGTTGAGATTTTTTGATTTGCTAATTTAAATTAAACGGAAACTGGATCAAATTCATTTATATCTTTCATCCTGCTGGGTTTTAGGAAGTATCAGTTTTGAGGCTTATAGAATACAGAGCATCGTTCATCAATCCTGCTCATCATCATTGGCAAGCCAAATTAAACATGTTGATGGAACGGTACTACAAAAACGACACACGCACTAAAGTCAGAATAAAAACTTTGAAAGTTCTATCCAACGTTATTAAAATTAACAGGTTTGTATTCTATCACAGCACTTTAAATATATTAATTGATTGGCTGCTTTAAGATTGTAATTCTTTTTTTTCTTCAGATTCAGGTATGAAGATGAACTGATTGAAAGGATTGTCGTGCCCCAATTCCAGCACGTGGAAATGGATTCTGACGTTAAGATTCGCAACAAGGTTGCTCAATTACTTGTTGAATTGTGTCTTGAATGCGAAACGAAATTATGTTTAGAGCTTTTAGATATTTTGGAAAAGGTATACAATTATATGCTGATGTTTTTTTTCTCTTTCCACGCTTGTTTAATGTACGAATTTTATTTATTATTTTTTGTTCAGATTATCAACAAACCATTTTCTTTGGAAACGCCGGTGACCTCAGAGGCAGAAATTGAGGATGTAAAGACTGCAGTTTTTGGCGTTATTAAAATTTTGACAACAAAGATGTACCGCTTACCTTCTAATTATGCAATCAAAGCTTATTTGGTTCTTGTGTACTATCTCGAACAGCACTACAAAGATTCCGCAATTTTTCATAACTTTTCAAATATCAGATATATGGTAAGAACGTTGAATATAAATTTTAAATTTTCATTATGTCAATAAAATTATGTTTATATCAATGAAAAAATTAAATGATTGATTGCTTTAGATTTTTGAAAGTTTTTTGAAAATAAGAGCAAACGCGCTGTATCAGCTAGGATTTCCGGATAGTACAAATGGCTTTGTAAGTTTCTACAGTCCATATCTAGTTCTTGAACATGCTCCGACCGAAAGAATAAGTAGCAACAGTGGAGGTAGCACACCGCCACCGGCAAGTCCAGCACCCCTACAAAACGTGACCTGTACAGTGACACAAATGTCCTTAGCTCGTGCCTGCAAATGTGTTATAACTTGTCTGAAGCAGGAGAAAGGTGCGATTTTGTATCTTGAATACACAGCAAAGGATTAAATCAGTTACTGTAAAATATTTGTACAAATCTTGTTTATTTTCGTTTACAGATTGGAAAGTTTTACAATTGATTTTAAAAGACATGCCTTCGGTCATGCAGAATAGGGCCTTAATATTGTCCCGGCATAGTACAGATATTGATTATCTGGCAACAGCAATTTGTTCGATGGTTATGGATAAAAAATTGGGACTGCCAGAATCTCTTTACAACGTTCCTCCGAAATTCAACTTCACTGAATTTCGAGCCATAGTATTCCCAGTGCTCGCTTCATTAGCTTCATATCATACTCATCTCGAACCGAATCTGCAACAACGTCTGATAAAATGTTTGGAGGTATTGTATCGTAATGAACATTGGTATTTGTTAAAGAAACTGTTATTTATTTCTTAATAATATGAGTCTGTCCTTTCAGCTTGGTTTGACAACAAGGTGCGCCAGTCAGTGTATAACCAGTCTTACGACATGTACCTTAGAGATGCGAGATGCTATGACCAAATTGATCAAAGAAGTCATTTTAAATTTGTCCAAGATATCCGCTACCGTTTTTATTGCGATACCTATACTGGAATTTTTATCAAGTTAGCATTAGCAACAACTTTGCAAGAACTTTACTACGTTGATAGATTTCAGTCTGATTGTATTGGTTGTAATGTTTCAGCCCTCACAAGATTGCCAAAAGTGTTCGCAAGTTTTATTGGAGATCAATACATGTCGATATTTGCTATACTGTTACCTTATACAAACCCATTTAAATACAATCATTACACAGTATCATTGGCACATCATGTCATTGCGGTTTGGTTCTTGAAATGTCGACTACCCTTCAGACGAGATTTCGTCAGTTTCATCACTAATGTAATTCTTATTCTCTTCTCTTTTCAATCACTAATTTTTCATTATCATATAATATAATTATGATTGAATCATTTTTTAGGGTTTGAGGTCCAATGTTTTAGTGCCACTAGAAGAAGGACACATCATAAAGCCTGATTTTAATATAATCAATGAAGATTCGTCCAACAGAAAACGAAGTTCTAGTTTGACCGAGCAGGTAAGGAAACTGAAGATTTAGATAGATCGATAGACAGTGAGGTGTAAATGGTGATATGTTTTATTAAATTTCCAGGGTAGTAGAGGTCGTCGAGAAAGGCCTATAGTGGCAAATCGAATGCTTGAGAGCCGCGCAAAAGACTTGAAACCACCTATGGACGAATCTTTGATGACCTTTCACGTTGAGCTCACAGAAACATGCATAGATCTTATGGCTCGTTATACATTTTCAACTTATGCTGCCAGAACAAAACGGTAATTTATTTTTATTCTACTAGGGGGCTACTCCCGTCGATTCATTCGAGTCATTCCTGTCGATTGAATGTTTTGAATAATTAAAAGTTGATATAAAACGTGAATTTGTCATTTATAGAACTTTGGCAGCAGAGTTCTTGCTGAAAGAAGGCCAGTGTATGACCTGGTTGTTAGGGAACAAGTTGATTACCGTTACCACAAGTGGTTGCAGTAACAAGGCAATGCGAGGCGGACTCTGCGATAACTGTTGGGCAGCTTGCAAAGTTATACCGCCGACACCAGAGTTTACTAAAACGAGTCAAACGAACCTCAGAGCGGCTTCCAGTATTGACGTAAGTTTCATTGTAATTCTAACAGATAGACTTGAAACAATGTTTTTGTTTTCTTTCTTTTTTTTTATAAACAAAGATGTATTTGATTTTAGGGTAATAAAGACTTGTCACGTCAGTCATCTGGTGGACATGGCAGCTCAAACACAACCGCAACAAATTCGCCGACTGACGAGTCGAAAAAGTTATTGGACGAAAGTGACGTTTCGAAGAAGGAATTCACTAACGAAGTACCTGATCGAGAACAGACTGAACCCTCTAAGTTAGAGCAAATACTCAATAGTGAGAAGCAAGAGGAGCATACGCCCTGTGCCTGTTTTTGCCAGGGTTGGGCAGAGATTTATGTTCGCAGACCCACCGGTGACATGTCCTGGATGATGAGGATACAAAATTCTATGCAGTTTGAGAACCCGATTGATTTTCCTGCGCAAGAAATCACTGCTTTGTACATGCCGACGCCTGAATATGTTAGTTTCAAGAACCAGGAGGCCACTTCCGAATTTTCCGGCGACGAAATGGAGGTAAGAAATGTCTTTGAAAGAATTTATTGAGTGTGCTATTTGATAATAATTTATTTGTATTTTTTTGCAGGACTTTTCTGATAAAAACAGTGAACAAGTTCAAACGGATCATTCCAATGATGTACAGAAATCAGTCACAACATCTTCATCGGCTTCTTCGGGACCAATAGCGATACCAGGATCACCTGCGAGACCAAGTCCTTCAAGACAAAGTTCACGTGATAGCCTAGAAAGTTTAGAAGAAGGAGAAGAAGGTGACGGTAATAGATCTCAATAAGACGGGTGCTATTTGATTTATTTTTGTATATTAATTATCCAAAATTGTTATTACAGAAAGTAAACGGTCACGAAACCCTGTTCGTCGGTCTAATTCTAGTCCTGAGATGAGCGCCAACTGGAAGAATCCGTTTTTGAATAAGGACAAGCTTGTTTTACAACAGATCGACGTAGCGAATCCTGAGTCAGAGACAAAAACAGAAGAAATTAAAAAACATTCAAAAAATGCTTATTCCAAAGATATGAGGTACATTGAAAACCTTTTTTTACTCATTATTTAATTTTACTTTCATTTCATTTCTGATGAATTTAATACTAGTTTGACGATTTTATGAAATTACAGAGTCAGTTGTGAAGCCATTCCTGAAGAAATGTCTGGTATGGGAACAACCCCTCCGTCGACCGAGAATTTTGTCAATCAATCTTCAAACATACTAAATCAAAAAAATCATTCGGTTCAGCCATTGACAATCACTATGTCGACAAGTTCTTTAGTGCCACCATCACCTACTTCCCTTCAAGTATGCGGTCTTATGTTTTATTTTAATTTTTATTAAAAATGAAAAGAACTGTTTTTATACGTGTATAATATTTGCAGCCACCAAACAGCTTTTTGTTACTCTCTCAGCCACGCAGCTTGCAATTGAAGCTGCCGCAGTCACCGACTCAAGTTCACTCACGTTTATCTAGTCTTGATTTGAGTCAGAAATCATTGAGTCAGACCATAGACTCGAAGCCACCAATTGGAAAATTGAATATTATTGAGAAGGTATGAGAAGATTTCTTGGGTAAAATTATTTTTCATATAAATCAAATGTTATTGATTAATTTAACGTGATGTCTTACAGCTGAAAGAAGACAAATTTGATCCAGCAAATTTCCCTCAACACTTTCGTGACAGAGGCCACACGATCTCTGTAATGAGTCCTGCTAAATCCGCTAGGAGCGAATGGGACGGAATTCGACGGGGTGCCTCTCCTCGGATTAAAGAAATGCCGAGAAATGGCATTAACCCTAGGTCATTAATTTTGAAATTTTGAATTAAATTAGTTAATGATAAATCGAACTTGATGAGTTATAAAATATATTTATTTAATTTACAGTTTTGTGTTTTTGCAACTGTATCATACAACGCATTTTGGAACCACAAATGAAAAGCCTCTTCTTGTTCCACAAACAACATCGATACAAAAATCTGTGACTAACTTGGACAGAATTCAACCTTACGAAACACACAAAATTGGTGTTCTTTACGTTGGACCTGGACAGGTTTCGAACGAAGTTGAAATTTTAGGTATCATATTTTCCTTCATTGACATTAAAATTAAAAAAAGAAATTAATATTTAATCATGGATTTGTATGTCATCCATAATCATAACTTTGTTATTGGTAGCTAACCAGCATGGGTCATTACGGTACATGGCATTTTTGCACAGACTAGGCACACTCGTTCGATTACGTGATGTTGATGAAACCGTTTTCTTGGGCGGCTTAGACCGTAACGGAGAGAACGGAAATTTTGCTTACATCTGGCAGGATGATGTTACACAAGTATTCAATAAACAAGACTTTAGATATAAAAATATGAATAATTACGTTAAACGAAGATGAAATATATAACTGTTTTTTAGGTCGCTTTTCACGTCGCAACATTAATGCCAACTAAACTCAGTGATCCGAAATGCACATCAAAAAAGCAACATATTGGAAATGATTACGTTACACTTGTTTATAATGAAAGCGGAGAACCATATGATATTCAGACTGTTACGGTAATTTGGATTAATTTGATTCAAATGTTGCGATCGAAGGAAAAATAATTTGAAATGAAGCTTAACTTCTGTTATTATTCATTACAATTGTAATTTGTTTATTATGATTTTGCAGGGACAATTCAATTACGCCGCTGTCGTAATTCAGCCACTGGATCACGGCACCAATCAAGTGACTGTTCAAGCAAGAGAAGAGCTGGCGGAACACATCGGTCACAATGATCCCAAAATTATTTCCGATCAAAATCTTGGAATTTTATCCAGACAACTTGCGCTTCATGCTAATGTAAAAATATTTATTCAACACTAATTGTGATGATTCGAAAATTTTCAGAAAAATTGATGTAATTAATTTTTATAGCTGGCTTCTATGGTATCTTCGTCTTTACAAAAAGGACACAGTCCCTACGCTTCTAATTGGCTCGAACGATTACGTCATATCAAACGATTGAGGGACAAAGTTTTGCAGGAGTCAACGAATCACAATCAAGATGGTTCCTCCGATGAATTGTCGCCAAGGTCAAACAAAAGAGTTCACATGGATGACTTTACAGAATATACAAGTTAACTTTCATTTGAAGTCAATGTAATTATGAAAGAAATGCTTCTAACATAGTATTCGTTGTAATATAATTATCCGTTATTACATTTATGTTTTTGATATGCAACTGTTTGTGTTTTAACATTCATTTTCAAAATACCTTTTCCGCAAATTTATTTATGAAGACCAATTTGTTCAATTATGAGAAAAAAATGTCTGATTCGTGATTCAAAACTAAAGTATTGAAAAAAATTAACACTCTACATATATTTTTTATGAGTAAGGTTGGAGGTAGAGACAATGAAAGTGTTCAAAAAAATTGTATAGGCTTTATATAAATTTTCACTTACAAAATTTTCACAAAATTTGATCTTAAAATTATTCATCTGTTTCACATACAAAGTTTTTCAAGCAGGCAATACTTCATTGTTGAAAACATACATCATTCAATAATTTAATTAAGGCAACTCGTTTACTACTTGCAGTCTATTTTAATATATTAGGATTTATAATAGATGATTATATTATCTATGAATGAATAAATAATTTTCAACATAATTTATACATACGCTTTCTAAATGAAATTAGTAGATTATCGTGCACTGAGAACAAAATTCACTCATATTTCAAATAAATTAATTTTATCAAATCAAATTTGTCAAAAATATGTCCCGCATTTGATTTCAAGTAATCTTTGGTCCCTATTTAATTTGAATGTTATTAATTTCTTTTATTCAATTTTTATAAAAACGTAATTATCGATGTTTTTATCAAAAGTTTGAGTTGAACATTTTTTCTCAGTTCACAAATCAAGTTACTTCTTTTAGTAATTGTCAAAAATAATAATTATATATATTACTATTTGTTTACAATGTAAGGATCGTGACTTCGGATGAAGAATAATTTAGAGTTTTTTCTGATCATCATTTCTAAAATTATCAACATTATTTTTGTTGACTAGAGTATGAAGCTTTCAAGATATCAAAATTCCGATGACTAAAGTAATTTTTCGTGTTGTATTGTTTGATATACAGAATAATTGTATGTACAGTTAGCTGTTTAATCTATACTAAAAATATAATTATTATTTTTTAGTTATTACAACTTGAAATAAGGATGTCGCTTAAAAATTATATGAGCGAGGTGTACTTGTAAATCCGTTCAAGGGCGCTACTCACAATGACTCAAAGCTTATTCGCACATAATTATTATTTCCAGTATATATGTAACAGTCTTTTTTAGTGACTCGTACTCGTATATGTGAAGCAGAAAATTTCGTACAAACGACATATTTTTTGATGAATTCCGCAAATGGTATTGATAATTAAAGACGTCAAAGACTTATGTTGTTGATATACATATGAACATATTTTTGGTATAAACATTTCGTTTAAAATGGTTATTAAAAAATTATAAAATATTTTTTGGACTAGTAAATGATTATTTTTCTTTTTAATAACAATTTTGATAACGTTGTTTGAAATAAACAAAAAACTCTAAAAATATGTTTCATTCGAATTTTTGATTGACATTAATTTTTCCAATGAGTTCCATTTGTTCAATGGAAAAGTAGTCACCAATGATGAAATAGTAAAATTCAAACCTAAATTAAACCCGTTAATCATGATTGAACATATTTCATCCTTTCTTAACTTTTAGCTACACAACTTTCAGTCAAACATAGAACCAAAGACATTCTCGAACAAGAATATTTATCAAATAAATAGTATAACCCTTGTGTGTAACCCACAGAAGAAGGAGAATGTTTGCGGGCATCTTGAATAATTTGTAACATAATTAAATACGAAAAATATTTATAACGCAGTTTCTAGGGTCGGCGCGCTGGGACTTCTCGCAACTTTTTGTGTGACGGCGTGTTGAGGGGACTCGGATCTCGCTCGGAAGCGTTTTTCTAAGAAGGAAGTTCGATTAGACTGTTGGTTGACAGGTGCGCCGGCTAGAAATTGTGCTCGCGCCAGCTGATTGCTTTTCCTGCGACTCTCGGATGCACTCTGGGCCGGTGTCTGAGGGTACACTGGCTTTTGATTGTTTAGTGTGACATTATTTTGTACGTTGATTGCAGGTGCTCTTGTTCCCAAACTCGACTTTGGGCTGTCCATTATAGTGATTACATTCTGTACATCTTCGATTTTCTCATTCGAAAGTTCATCCACATTGTTCATCCGGTTCTGCACTTTGGAACAAACCGGGTCCGGCGATAGCTTCATTGCTTTTTCCTCAGCAGCCGCGTCCTCCACGATGGTCGACGACAGCACGTCTGTCCTCGGAGTTTGGAATCTCCATGCCGATCTGGGACTCATGACCTTCGTCAGACTCGGTTGTTGGTAGTTGATTTGCGGTGCCGTCGACTGTTGCAGGTGGTTCTGCTGTCGAGACCTTTTCAGCTGCTCTGCTGCCGAGATTCTCGCTGGACCAGACTTGACACTCTGTTGAAGCAGAAGTCGTTTGAAGTCCATCCGAGATGTCGTGGATGTCGACTGAGTCGTCTGAGGGATCTGAAAGCAACATCTGAATGATCAAGAGAAACTCTGAGAACAAGAGTTTCATCATCTAATTTTCGTACTTACCTCTGGTACTTTGTGCGATTCTGGACTCCAACTGTGCCTGCTGCCGGACTGGGATTTGAGCAGCACACTGGCTGAACCGGTGGACAGATTTTCCGCGTCGTCTTTAATGTTGAGTCTTTTCTTTGACTTGTGAATGGCAGCGAAAAGTTCCTCATTAGACATGGTGCTCTTTGATGGCGAGAGTATTATGTTCGTAGGATAGCCATTTGCGGAAGTGACGGGCGATGAGCTCCGCGCATCTGACACATTAAAGCGCTCCTGGCTTGAGTTTCCTACCGGAGTGGATGACTTAAAACCGGTGCTGTTTTCCGGTCTGATTGGCGAGAACGACACCTGTACGCTCTCGGCTTGCTCCGTCCTTTTCTCAGCATTGCTCGTTGGCGAGGATGCGAAAAATCTGTAACCGAAAGCTGACAGCCCAGTGGGACCGGCAAACCTGAAAGTTTCGTTTCAAATTAATCCATTTGTCAAATTATCCTACAGACAATGATGAATGAACCACGTTTCAAAAAATAAAGACAAAAACAAAATGAAAGAGAATATAGAAACAAAGAAAACGATTAATAATAGCTTACCTATTTCTAACATCCATCTGCTGAGGAAAGTTGTGCACCTTTCTTACGTTTCCATTGAGGTGTTCGTTGGTCGTAACATATCCCCGCTGACCTATCAATTCAATCGTGGATTGTTGGTGCCTCGCAAGCAGATGCATCGCACTCAACGGGCCTTGATTCAATCCTCTCGTGATATCTGGAGTAACACTCCGAGGAGGCTCAACCTCTTTGTCAAGTTTTCGCGACGGCAGTGTGTAAAATTGATGACTAGGCTCCCTCATTTGATCCAAGTAGTACTGGTGTTCCACTTTGCCGTTGTGTCTGGCATTTTTCTGGTTCTCATCGATCGTCTTGACTCTGTTCGGATCCAGGTACGGGGGATTGCGTGCGTTCTGTAGAGCGTCGATGTAACCCTGTTGCTTCTGACAGTAATTCTTCTGCTCATTTTGGCTCTTTTGTTGCTCGATCGGTCGGCACTTGCATTCTTGCTGATCCCTCACCAACTCCTGCGAGGGCAGGATGAATGACGGCGGCTGACCTATCGCCTGAACGGGAATCGAGTCTCCGGAAATGGCTACCAACGCGTTATCTGAAACAATTCGAACCATTAATTACACTCTGATGCTTCCGCAAGTAAATTGATCCGTGGGTTAATGAAAACTTAAAACTGACCGAAAGAATTTTGATGACAATTGTCTATAAAAATGAAACTTTTAAAGAAATTCGTTACTATTTTTCTCCTTTTTTTTCATTACTTCTGAAATGAGATACGTTTTCTTGCGGGAAACCATAAGCGATAGCATGAGATTTCTTTCCGGTCAGCCGATACTTTTTGCAGACGTTTGAAAATGCAATGAATCGTAATACAATCTTTAACGTTATTTACTCAGAAGTATTATTCACAAAGAGAGACAGACACTCATTCAGTATATAATTAAAAGAGTCGAGATAGGAAAAACAGTTAACATCACACAGGAGATACGAACGAAAAAATTGTACTCACCTGCAATCATCAACAAATCAAAACAACAGAAATGCTAAGAATCAGGTAAAATCAAAAAAGAGTTATCACACTTATGAGCTTGTACATATTTAGTAACAATGCAGATACATTGGTTGGAGGCTGGTGCTAGCAGGACACAAGAAAGCAATTACAACCGAGGGGGGCCTGGTGACAAAATCATGCATATGTTCTGTCAATATGCAATGTCAAGCGCCACTAACAAGGGAGAACAAAAAATAAAATCAAACGCCATCGACAATTCCACAATTAAGTGCATCTATTAATACATTCATAAATATGAAGATACAATTATTTACAAAAAAAAAAAAAAAAGAACAAGAAGGCAGATGGGAACAATTCGCCACGTTATAACAATAAATCGACAAATTATCTCGCCGCACAAAACTCGATCCCCTTTGATTCAAAATGATGCGCTTTCGAGTCAATGCGGAGTTGTTTTGATATATGCGAGAGAATTGAACGAGCCGCACAGTGGCAATGAAAATGAGCAAAAAATTAGAACTAAAAATTGTTGTTACAGACATTTACACAATTGTTTGATGCTCTCCTCGGGTTGTAAGTGCGTCCGCATTGTGCATTAGTTTCAAAAGCGATTAAGCTAGAGTGCGATTGTGCGCTACATATCCTATAGTGACTATTATCTTATGTGTGATTTGTCGTGAATGATGGATTATATTTGTACTATATTAATTACCGGATATCAGCTTGCAACTTGATTTGCTTAGTTTTCCTTTCATGGTGCTGATGAGTTAGCGTGTTATGTTAGTCCCAATGTAGACGCTACTTACAACGCGAGACGAGCATTGTTTTAACACTTAACATGCGTAATGGACGGATTTGTTATAGTGGTCGATGCAAATGGTTGTTTTGATACGTATTAGATATCACAATGGAATAATGCTTATTATTAATAAGTTATACGCAACAATGATTTGTATCTTGTTTTCGACTTTTCTTTTTTGAACTTTAAAATTCAGATATGAAACAGAAATTTGAACAGTGGTTTTGAAAATATGCAACTCTGAAAAATGTAAAATTAAAATAGTAAATAATTGCAACGTTAATTTTTTCACTATTTTGTTTCTTTAAATTTTGTTCCTGATTGTCTTAAATGGAAATCACGTTCCGAAATTTTATTTTTAAATTGAAACACTTTTACTTGGTGCATAATTTCAAAACTTCATTTTATTTATTCCGTTTAGCTTTTGATCGTTGCAAATATGCAACACTAAATTTTAAATACTAAAATTTGCACGTAGTTACATGTCGATTTGAATTTAATAATGGAAAAATTCAAAGTATGGAATTTGTACCGTCTACGAAATTATTTACACAAATATTTACAATATATAATTTTTCTTTTACTTCATTAACAATTATAATACTTTACAAAACCTTTACTAACAAAGAGAGCTCAAACGATAACGTTAAATAAATATATCAAACTACAAAAAACTTTTTTTCTGCTGAATGGAATAATTGATTAAATCGAGCTTTTTTGTTAGTAAAAGTTGCATGATTCATTTGTTACATTATGTACAATGTTACATTATTAGTTAAATTCTAACACCAATTTATCAAAACTTTGTTTTTTATGGTCCGTACAAATGTGTTGAAAATGATAAAATGTTTTGAATTAAAAATACGTTACCACTGAACAAAAACAGGGATGACTATCGGAGTTAACAAAAATGAAGAAAAAAAATTGACCTACAAATTGTGCATGCTTTTGTTTGCAATTCCACTTGATTCATAAATTGAGACGACAAGAATTGTCTGATAAATGTGTGCTTGGCGTGGAGCGTCCTCAAATAAGACAATTTCTTCTGATCTTCAACTTCGGCCACATAATTTCTATCCTACATAGATAAACCCAATCTCTCTTGTGGATGGTCGTCCTAGTTTTAGTACACACGACATAAGTGTAATTCTAACGAGATTATAAGGGCGAGCGCTTGTCGAAAGCACGTACATCAGTGATAAATAATAATAATTGATAAGCCAGTTATGCATGCGAGTGCATTATTTATTTTTTCTAAACCATTTCAAAGTTGAAATGATAAAACACTGAATCTCGTGAACGATTAGATTTTTGCGACCCCCCGACTGATCCAGTTATACTGTTCTAGAAATTTGATACATCGTCTAAGATTGCATGTGAATCACGCGGTATGACACAGTTTTGTTCGAGGACAAAAAATTGTGAAGAAGAAAAATGTTCATCAGCTGACTAATTGGCGGAGAAGAAACAGAATTGTGACCGAAAAACTTACGAGGTCGTCGCGTTGCCAGGAATAGAAGATGCTTGGCCAGCATTTTTGGAGACAAAATTTCCGTGCAAAAAAGTATGGGCCGATTTCACTTGATTGCTGCCGACGACTGCTTGTTACGAACTGACATTTTCACTTGCATATAACGTTATCAAACAAATTAGTACATCTCCAGTGTTGTATTTTTTTAATAAATAAAAAATTAACGGTAATCAAACTTTTTATTGATTAATCACACTTTGTTTGTGGAAGAGGTCAATTCATTTGAACTGCTTGTTTTATAAACGATACTACCGAGTTTGACCGCGCAGATTATTCGGCGGTTTACTAAAAGCTGCCTGACCCTCGACTAACTATTTGAATCGCGGATTGACATCCGAGGAAGGAGATATTTTGGAGGGGAGGGATGTTTATTAATCAGAATATGGTCAATATCACGTGGGATAAATATCGATGTCTGATGCAATATGCTTGACTGTTGAGCCACCAGCGAGCATGAGGCGAATGATAAGGGCTGATTGTTGTTTGAGTCTTTCTAATCTTTTCCGTCTTCTGATGTGTTTATTTCCAGTTGATTTGTAAAACCGAATAGGGGAATTTTTGCACAGACTAGGATGAATTATTGTAACAAAAGTGCGCATCCAACTTTCACCCCTTTGTTCGTCCATCAACCTTATTATTTTTAAATGCTAGCATATTACTCTTTACGATGTTGCAATAACAATTTAATAAACAACAAACAACGTGCCCTGCTATCCAATGACACGTGGGAGTTGTTTTCCTTTTCTTCAGAAAAATGAGCATTCCCAGTTGCAATTCTTATCCTTATACAAAGTTCGTTATGAAATAAGTCCGACAATTAATCAGACAAATTTATTGAGTGCCAAATAGTTTGGACTCTTACGTAACAACAAAATATCTAAATTTTCCACGCATAACTTGTAAACAGGATTTCCCAATTTACAGTTCAGTTTTAGAGATATCCCGTAACGTCGTTCATTGATACCCTTTAATCTCGTTTGCATTTCAAATTCAGATTTTGTCTCGTATGCACTCTTTTCTATTGCTTTCTAAGAACTCATTCGATCAATTATTTTTTGAATTGCGTATACTAAACATCCTAATCATTCTTATTTTTAGATACACTTTTTTCTATTGCTTGATCAACTTATCCGATCAATTATTTTTTGAATTGCACATACCAAACATCCTCATCATTCTTATTTTTAGACACAGATAATACGGAAAATTAAGTAAATAGTATCAATGCAAAAATAGAATAATAAAACCAGAGATTGAGAGTGAAACTAATTGAAAGTGAATTGCAAATTGTCCAAGTATGTATAACCTTGTTGCAAGTTGCTCTTTGCTGGGGTTACCCATTGTCTTTATCGGTGTAATATTCCACAGAGCATCTTTATCTCGCGGTGACGTTAACGTGCTGTTTATAAGCTTCTATAAACTATGATCACAAAAATTTCGTCATTGTTTTGATTTTTTGTTTGATGTCCGTCTGGTAATTAAGTTGATGATGAGCATTATGAATAATAAGAATGACGATCACTCGTCATTCTGATAAGCCGAGTTATTGGGGATCTACCAAATCTCCGTATCATTACCCGAGTACATGAGTACTCGTACTGGTTCGATATCTGTTGCCCTAGGTCGCGGACTAGTTGGCAACAAGGAAGGAAGCGTTTTACTGCTAAAGTCTGGACTCCTCTCCATAGGGGGTTCCGGACTAGAAACGGTTTCAGGATAATTGATTCTTTCTTTCAGGAGCTCTTCTTGGATCTCCTCAGAAGGTGTGCGTATAATTTTGTGAGATTTTTCGTACGAGTGATTGGACAACTTTTTAATGAACAACATGGGACTGTTTGCCATACGATAACTCTCGCTGCGTTTGATTTTTCGTTCTTTTTGGAGAGTGTCTGGGGTGGGAGGTAAAGAGTCTGAGGATTCTTCAACTGGGTCAGTCTTTGAAGGGGTGCCATTTTCTTGTGAAACGTTGTTTTCTTTGTTATTTGAATGTTGGTCACTGTCTAGTTCATCAAAGCTGGAAACTAATAGACGCCTCGCTAATTTCGGAGTGTTACCCTTGGCCACGAGATTTTCAGGATAAAGATTTGCATTGCGTCCACTTTTGGGGTTGAGAATTCTTTTATTCAAATGTGTAACTGGCGTATCAACGATGGTTTTTCGTCTGATATCGTTTCGCTTTTTCGGAGTACAAATCACGCGTTTTTTATTGCCCTTGTTATTACTGTTGTTAGAATTGTTGCACCTCAACCGATTTGGACCGTCAATGGTTGCGTCCAAGTTAGATGCCACTTTCGTTTGATTGGAAGAACGAGAGTTGATATTATTTTTACTAAGTGGTAACGTATTTTTTGGTACCAGTTTATCGTTGAATGAGCGCGGATGACCGACCGATGGTTGGGTGCCTTCTAATCTACCGGTGCCAGAACAACCAGTGCTGGGAGCAGTGGACCTCTTACCTTCATCTTCTTGCATATTAACATATGCTCCGCGGACTTGTTTCTGGGGGCTTGTAGGACTAGTTGGCCCCACGACAGTCGATACGGTACGAATATAATCTTGATTGTTCGCACGTTCAGGGCTTTTTGCTGCTCTGATGATTAGCTTCCCGAGTCGAGGTGAGGTAGGTGGCGTTGATTTTGAAGCACCGTCCACTGAGTCTTGAGTTTTCGTCACTGCGCGTACATTCGCTTGAGTGCGATGAACCATAGGCGATGCATTTGGAGATGTACCGTTTTTCACAAATGGGCCTGCACAATATTAAAAAAAAAAAAAAAAAAAAAAAAAAGTAGATCAGTCGCAATTCAGTTTTATCAGAAGTATCTTCAGTTGTATCATTTTAAACATGCTTATTATACCTGGATTGAATGTAGTATGCGCGCCTTTTCTTCGTTTCAAGCTATCTGATGAATAAACAACCTTGCCTTCTGAGTCCAAAGTAACTCGTGCACCTTGTCTTCTTCTCTCCAAAGAAGAGTCTGGTTTTTTAGGTAGTTCACTTAAACTTACGTACTCAGCGTCCTTCTTAAACAGATCAGCGTTCGCGTAAGTGGCAGCCGTGCTTATAGGCGCCTGTCGTTTATCGTTATTATTTCTCACGTCGGCTATGGTCACATAGTCGCCAGAGTCATGCAAATTGTCCATCACTGTCTTTTGTTGCTCGCTGCTTATCTTTTGCTGATGATGTTTCTTCGCGTGCAACGGCAGGACACCACGTAGTTTCTCCAAGACACCACTCAGAGGGCTGATTTTGGTGTGACCGTTGACGACTTTGTCGGTTGAGTTACGCTGTACAGTCTGAACCGTGGCGTAAAGATTTTTATCCTGGCCGTTGATCACTTCCATCTTCGAAGTGCCAACAGTTGCGGACATGACCACGGCTCCACTCGTTTGCTTCTTCTGGTCAGACCTCTTCTTTTCATTATCCGTTTCCTTTTGGTGTTCATCATCCGAACCAGGTGGAGTGATTATACACATAGATGGGATCCGGCTGACGTTAATGGCAGTTTTTGACCGGATCCTTTCTATTCGGTCACAACCTTCAAGATCGCTCGATTCGGAATACTCGAATTCTGAGCATGACCTTCCGGTACACGCTGGGCTTGAAGCCGAATCCACTGGCGATGATGAAGTGTTGTGTCCACTATCTGGAGATTCGCCTCCATTTTGATTTTGACTGTGTATCTGTAAGAAAAATAGTTGGTTCGTTAATATCTGTTGATCTGATGGACAATCAACAAGAATAGTAAACATTTGGTTTGTACTCACCATCGCAACAACTGTTAAACTAGACTTTCTCTCCGGTGGTGGCGGAGCTAACAAAGCTGTGCAAACTGTTCCTGCCGAGCTTGTAGTCGTGGATGTTGACCCTCTTCCAAAAAGTTCATATTCATTTTCAACAACTGGTGAAGTAGGGTCAGAATTAACGTCATTGGACTTTGTTAATGGACTCGGTGGCACTAATTCTTCTTCTCGCAATGTTTTGAGACCGGAGTCCATATGGAATGAGGTATAGTAACCCTCGGTGTCGCACGAATAAACTGAAGATGTCTCTCCATCATCCGAGAACGGAATCACAGTTATGTCTTGAATAATATCTGGTGTCAACGTACCTTCTGACGTTACCGACGACGAAGCGGAGGTGTCGCGGCCTTTAAACCGTCGGATATGATTAAGAGAAGTGGAAGACGTACCTATGGAAGCTGTTGTTGTCGACCTAAAAAAAATATAAAATATTATTACCATCATTTCATTTGGCAACAATTTCTCAAGTATCCTTTGAGTTTAGGATTTTACCTTGGAGGATGGGTCGTTGTGGTTGTCTCGCTCCCAATGCTAGCTCTACCACTTTCAGATGAAGCGCTCCAGTTACCGGAACTCGAATGGGGTTGGTCCTCTTTATTTCCCTTGCGTCGTTCTCGCCTCTGTACAGCGCTTTCTCTCAACTTGACACTAGTTTGCTTATTATCCGCAATGGGTACGGATACCGGAATACTAGAAGTGCTCTTGCCACTAGAGCTTGAAGAGCTGGGCTTTCTTTCGTGCGACTTGTCCCTTCTGCGTTTACTTGATACCGTCTCATAAATATTGATGTCGTCGCTTTTGCACACCGTTTGGGTGCTCCTCTCGTCAATCCAAGAGCCAGATCCATTCACCACAGCTTGCTGAATGGATTGCGTTGATTTGGGACTCATGAACTTAAGTCGTGACATGCCCCAAGATTTAAGCGTATTGAAGTGCGATTTTTTGTCCGTTGGGGAATCCTTCTTCGATGATTCCAATAAATCAGTACTGGCAGACCTATGAGCTCGTGTCGGATCGCTGGCTAAAGTCTCCTCGGTCTCGATGCCGGTCGTTTCGCTGTAAAAGAAAATAAACAGATAAATAAACGGTCACGTTATATTTCAAATGGAATTCTTTGGCCGAGCATGTTAAATTGAAGTGGTATATAAAAATATTAAATGTCAGTGTGGATCATAATCAGAGAGATGTCTTTTGCGACTTACTCTCCGATTGCTTGACGAATTTCCCTTTGATCCGTGCCAGCAATTGTGTTTCGTCTTTTCCCTCGGGGCCTACGTGGTCGGGATCTTCTTTTTACTGTTGCATCCTGCGCGTCGTGCGGCTCTGGCCCGGATAATAAAGATCTCCTTCGCATTGACATTCTGTCAAACCTTCTACCGCTCACATCCACAGCAACAACTTCCGCAGGAAACCTGTTGGACGTTTTTACTGTTAATTACATTTTTCAAAGAGGATCATGTTTTCAGATAAAAAAAAAATTTATAATTCCCTTAATTATATAGTCGCGCTTATGGTTTGTATCTTTTCGATAAGAACACAAAATTAATAAGTATCCGATGTTTATTTATTTTCGTTTTTTTCTTAATTAAACTTGTACATTTGATAAGTAAGTGATATCAGAGCATGTTTTACATACTTCATTGCGATAGCCTGAACTTGTTCCTCAGGACTTGGCAATTTATGATCAACGGCAGTATCATTCATCGTATCAGCCAAAATTCTCGACATACAGTCTGGGGGCACTGTGATGTCTCCAAGAGCTTCTGCAGAGGTCCATCGACGGAGGTCTTCGATAGCAGCAGGCTGAAATGAAACAATTGAATGAGAAAAACGCTTGTCATACGAATTTGTTGAATTTTTAATGATATAACTTGACTGAAGTACAAGTCATAATTAATTTAAAGTTAGAAGTTCAACTTGAATCAGCATCTTTTTATTTCATTGTGCTTGACGAAAAGCTAACATGACGGGTGTAAGCTGATACATACAGGAAACGTTAAATTAAAACATTTAGACGTTTTTTTTACAATGCGTCGGGTAAGCGATGGTTTAGCAGTTACTGGAGCAGAAAAAGTTTTACACCACTCGTCCGTTTTATGGTAACGAGTTGCGTAGGAGTTTGCATTGTTAGTCGCCGTCATGCGACAAACTGGATCTGGTGCACCGAGAGTGGAACATATTGCATTACCGACTGGTTTTTCTGCGGTTCGAGCCTTCTCATCTCGTTTCAAACTCTCGAGCCACACTAATCGAAGAGTTATAAAACGAAGAGTTTCTTTATCAAAATAGTTTAAACGTTTCGCTGATATTGCGAAAAGTTTGAAGTTTTAATGAAAAAAAAAGAAAGAACATTTAAAACAAGTTAAATGCATTAGCATAATCAATGATTATGTTACTTTGCTAATCTAATATTCCCGGACATACTACTTATATCATTTTATTGAAGGCGACACTCCAATGTAACTCAAGATGCTAAAAACTCTCATAGGACTTTTGTTTCAAGTATACAATTTCAACTTTCTATGCATTTTTCTTGCAGTCGATGACAAAGTGAAATGAAATTTTCATAATGTAACGTATCTATTCTCGTAATTGTCACGCAGTTCGCTACTTTTATTTTGATTAATTTTGATCTTTCATTCGTCTTATATAAATAGTTTCATGCGACATTTTGTTTTCTCCTCGCGGCGAGTCGAGTGGTATGAAAGAGACCAGCGTATAGAGATCCGTGAGGTTCATTAGCGCCACACCGCATCGGCAGGTATATGAACCGTAGAAAGAGAAAAGGCAAAGGCTCTACGGGTGTTCTCTTCTCAGAACACGTCCACATAATGTTCCAGCAACCTGTCCAGAGCGGCCTTGCGAGCGCGCAGGTTTATTTCCACGATCCCGTATGATCAATTTCATAACACCAAAATATAGTTGCGAATTATATTGTCTGCGGATCGTTCGCGATAAGCTTTAACAAGGCTCGGAAATTTAATGTACCGTATTTTCAGTTTTAAGGACCTTGTTATTGAAATTGCAGATTATTTTTGTCAAATTTAAGATCGGTACTGGTACTCTGGTTGCACCGCGGTATTCGTGCTTTAAATTGGTTTTTGATTTTTCGATAACGCCTCTGCTTTGTTTTTATTTTATTATCATCCAGTTTGGTTTTAACTCTGATGCCGTAAAATCAATTATGTATGGATAATAAGCTTAATTTTTTTTCACTTAATTTAAGCATAAAGTAAATTTGATAAAAAAAATCAATTGTCAGATGTTTTCAAGGAACATGAATGAATGTTTCTTTGCTGTCTATAAATTTGTACAGCAGCAAATGATAAGGATTGAAACATATGATTTGGAATATTTTTGAAAGAGTTTTTTCTTTGGACCAACCTTGCGGGAATTATGAATGAAACATTGATAAGTGAAGCGTGAATATTTCGTACATCCGCGTTATATGCGGAGATGCGCGAGTGTATACCTAGAGGATTACTTACGAGCCCCAAGGGAAACCTCACAACTTGGTGGGTGGAATTCCAGCGTTGCCAGATTAAAGATCCGAAGATTTTTCGTTCGAATGGAGCGTACAAATAGATTTGTAAATGATATACGGTGCACATGCAGTTTGGGATGTCGAAAATGTAATGTATGATTTATGTTCATTAGCTCGTAATATCGTGTTATTAGTTCAACAAAAATGGACGTTTAAATTATACTCAAACGATTTACATCCTAATACTATTTAGACCAAACTTGAACGTCTGGATTCTAAAAGGGGATTTACATTTTTTTAAAAACAAAAAAGTAACCACAAAAATTAAGTGGCAGAGTTGTTTGTTATAATCTAAAGAACAACTTTGCCACTTTTAGTACATCAAAATTGAAAATTTGCTTGAACTTTTTTTGTTTTGAAAAAAGACTTTTTTCGAATCCTTTCAGAATTCGGACGTTCAATTGTAAATATTTAAATCTTGTTTTTTGCTACCAAATACTTTTTTAAAAATAATTTTTCATAAATAAAAATTTTCAAATCCGAACATTATCTTACAGACAATGTGGATATCCTTTCTTCAAATATCAAACAATCTTTTTCTGAGTACAAGAATTTATTAATGACTCTATAGTTGCTATTCGTTACGTGCTCTTGTTTCAGCGATATGTCAACTCCTGGGACTATAAACGTTTCTGCAATCTATAATACAAACGGTCGTAAAGGAAAGCGATTTTACCAGGCTGATATGAATTTTTAGCGTTCGCAAATGTACAACAAAACCTTGCCTGATAAAACATTCATCCTTGTCGTAAGAAAACATGCGAGTCAAGACTTATACAAATTTCAACCCCTTGAGTTTTTTTTTCAAGACAAACTTTCTTCTTAGTAACGTGTTGAAATAGATGTGTTATTTTCGCAAAGTCACGTGAAATCAAAACACGTAATAAAAGTTTACCCCTTTTAGAAAAGAACAACCTACAAGATATCGAAATCCTTCAAGTTGCCAACTTTTAATCATTTCGTTTCGCGATACTAAGTTACCTGAACAGGTGCTACATTCTGTTTACGACTCGACTATCAGTCCGTGAACTCTTATTTTAACCAGACTCTTTCTTTCAGCGTATAACTTCAGCTCGGAAATCTATTCGCGTCGAAATTACTAGTTTCTTTGTCGGGTTCGATTTTCTCTTCTTGATTTACTTTTTACCGAAGAAAAAATAATGTTTTTCAATATTATCCTCCAGTGAGGATAAATTTATTGAAATCGAATTGGTAAATAAAATTTGAGTTGTGCATAAAAAGTAGTTTTAAAAAAAAACGTTCAAAGAAACAAACGTGAATGATAATGTAAGATATAGATTCTCATAATTTCTACGGATAATTACAAATAAAACTTTTATTCGCCAACAAGTGTTTTTAATTGCAAAGCGTGCAGTCAAATTGGACAACGATGTTTATTATCCAATTAACAATAATATACACGCTGGCACCTAAATTGGTTGTAATTTGTTTTATAGTTGAATGCAATAACTAATCGGTGCACCAGCAGGATGAACGTTAAGGACTGATGGTGTTACGTAAGGTCGGTTAACTTACAACTCTGGATTCGATGTCGAGGCTTTTATCCCGTCTCCTCTTGCTGAGAACGGGTGTGCACATAAACAACTCCATGGAGCTGCCATCCCGACCTCTCCTCAATGAGTCCAAACTTTTCACCGCGACAATCGCCGCGGCGTCATACAATTCTTGCAACGCCTTTGGTCTCGTGTCCGTTTTGAATAGCGACGTTGTTGGAATATTTTTCATGTGAAAGTGCTCTGTCCTCGAAGCAAACGTACAGATGTCCGACTCAGCTGCAATCAAAAACAATTTTCGGTTATTCACTCTTTCTCCAACCAAAACAAACGGTGTATTCAATAATTTTTATTTTTTTCAACATCATCATTTTTAATCGTTTTTCTTCAATTCAGAATTTGTTTTCATTTTTATTATTTTAATGATCGAAAATAAGTTCAATTTTATATATATAAAAAACAACACGATGTACCTGTTGATGATATTTTAGCTTACATATGAAAAGAAAAAAAAATCTCATAAATTAATTGCGACCGTAAAAAATGCTTTTCTACGTAGAGGTTACGCTGATGCTTTAATTGATCACGCCTCATTGTACTCGTATACTATAATTCCGTTGACAATAGATCCGATATCCAAAGCACTTTCGATGCCATTATCACATGCATGCTTATACGGTGTTCAGTCTTCTCTTATGTTCATTGTTTCGGACACAATGGCGGTTGAACAAAAATTCGTGTACTCCCAAGGGTGGATTCACCGGTGCGTAAATTGTTTTCACTCAGGTCAAAAAAAAAAAAAAAATATATATATATATATATATAACTTGCTGTCAAATAATTGGGTTCGCCAATTGAGAAACTTATTTTATGTTTCGAAACAGAAAGTCGTTTGGCTCACGCTGATGTTTGCGTGGTGATATACAATTTTGCTATTACGCGCCACTCGGGATTATCATTTTTACACTTTTCATCGCAGAATATATAAGGGTATCAGCCGTGGCATAAATTTGTTTATATTCCTAGGACTCGGTCGGTAAAATTTCACACACCAGTTTTAGAGCTACAATATTTTGTTGCTCCCCTACGGAGATGACAATAATATTATAGCCCTGAAATTGACCGGCAACAATTTTACCGCCATCGTCCACGAATCATAGCAGTATATTATACGTCAACCTCTCATGAAACGGAAATATTTTGTAACAATTTTGAATTATAATTCTTCTGAGACATCTATATACAGACTGGTTCTAATGCATTCTGTTTCATTACTTGGTTAGGAGTTGGTTAAAAACAAAAGACAGTCGGTTTTTTTATCAAGGATTATATTTTTCCAACTCGTGGCTAATAAAGAAAGGTCTTAAGCATTCACTCGTTAAGCGGTATCAAATATATCGTCCACGTTCTACAAAATCGCTATAAATTTTGCTGCAACTAAATCTCTGTGTTGGTTACTTGCGTGGTTGTATCTTCTTCAATCGCGCAATGGATCCGACCAGTTATCGCTTCTCAGTTTTAAAGCAGGATGGTATAAAGAGCGGCGGCGCATTGCTGTAGATGATGGCGGTTTGAAAAGTATATATACGGAGATGAAACGATCAAAGCGCGGACTCAGCTTATTGGTCTGCAGATTTAAAACTTTCTGACAACTATTGAAGCTTTGAAATATCAATTTAAGGTAAACAAGAGTGTCGCATTGATGGTGTACAAATTCATCAGTTGGACGTTTCCTTTGAGAATTTCATAAAACTTATTTATCAGAGGCTCAGACAAATTTGGTTTGTTCTCGAAATTAATTATTCATTTTGCAACATTGCAGATCAGTGTCTTTCGATTCCAGGATTGTACGCTTGAATCTCAAATCCGGCTCGAGGGCAGAGAAAGGGCAGAGAAACTGGCCGCAGGACGAAGAAGAGAGGCCAAAAGGAACTGCACGACGTCGTAGCCAGTCGGTCTGTGGGAGGTCTGCAAATACCAGTGAGCCTCCACATCGCTATGCAAAGTATCCTCGAGAGCCGCGAAAGAACGGCCCTTCTCGGTCCGTTGAGACTGTCATTCGTTTGCGCTGCTCGAGATGTTCAGGATAACGGAGTAAGCGTCCAAAAAGTTTGCTTAAAACAATAAAGCGATATTACATTGGACGCCGTTTCCCTGCTATGGGATATGATTTCTTGGCGGATTTCTTTCACGAGATTTGACGGTTTATACGCGCATTTTTCATAACCAATTTTTTTATCCCTATATATTTTCCTTGTTTTAGATCCTAAGACTATTTTAATCTAGGACATTTTTTAAGAGACCTAACAAATCAAATTGTAGTTTATGAAATATCTTATTCAGAATATTTTCAAGCTTTCTGATTTTTTTCGGTCTACTTTCTGGTCTCGACTTTAAACCATAACCATATTTTTTGATGGAGCTCACCAGAAATAGCGACCTACCACCATCGCATTCTTTCCGAGCCCACTTTTCTCGTATCTCTTTTTATCCCGACTATCTTGGCACTGTACCTGTTCATGAGTGAGGTATAAATACCTTCGTTCCGAAATACTATCAAACACGTGGAGAAGTTTGTTTTGAATCTTGTTCATACCGTTGTTTGTTGCATTAGTATATGAATAGTTCAAAAATAATATCAAAACTATTGAAAATTTAAACCTAAATGTAAAAAAAAATGGCATTAATAATTGTCAAGTTTTTTTCAACATTATTATTATGACAAGAAGTTAAAAATCAAAATTTTGGGTACAAAGACTGACCGTTGAAAAAAGTAAATTGTTAAGGCACGGGTTCTGCTCGTTTTACGCCCGGTATTGTAAGTTGGTCGTGGTTGATGCAGAGGTGTATACTGGTCTGTGTGCGACAGGCGTTGTGGATCCATCAGTCAAACTTTTTGCCATCGCGGCTCATGTTCCACGTCTGCTTTTTAAATATGATTTTTGCACTGACATTTGCGCCGCGGTCGCATTCGAAACTCGATTACGCGATGGTATTATTTCAACCTAATTCAATGTCAAACGCTAAATCACACTGATTACGATGTATGAGCAGAGGCTAATGTACGCGTATTAACACAGAGAATATTCCACTTCCCTATTGGACGCGCGCAAATTTGGTTTATGTCATTTTCGAATCGGCTTGTTTTATGAATTATCACTTCCCGGTTGAATTGTTAACACTTGTCTGGTATGCGGTAAATTTTTACCATCGTAAAAAGTCAAATAAAATGAATGAATTTATCATCTGAATACCTCTCATATTTTGACATATATATTTCCAATGAAAAATGATAAAGTTTTGTTATCACTGTACTGCATTCAGGATGTTCATTCATCAAAACTTGTCATCAATTTGATTATGTATAAGTTTAAATGAATGGTGTATATATATACTCCATGTTCCATAGATTTGCTTTCGTTTTTATTCAACTTCCATAAGATGAGCCAAAATCTCGCGCGAAGATCGGTGACCGCCATTTGCCTGTCTCGCACGTACCAAGACGGCTTTGTTCGCTGACAAGAGAACGGGAAGGTCATCGCGCGAGAGAGACGAGATGCGCTGGAATTCTCGTGTTAGTCTTCGCTTGATGCGTCAAGAGGGACGAGAGAAAAAAAAATAAAAAAGAAGTTTAAAAAACTCTTGCGACGTACGTCGTCTGAGTTATCAAGATTCACGCGGTAATCCGCTTCTACGTAGGTGGTACACGCAGATGTATTCATGCAACGTGCATGTAGAACTAGTTTTTGCGCACAGCATCGTTTTTCATTCGCCGCCCGTTAAAGAACCGTTTTTTTCTGTTATCAAACGGATTAGCGTTTAGTTACACCCAGCAATTTTCATCTCGCTCCCTGGTCACGATCCTTTTTTTTTAACTTCATTATCAATGCATTAACTGCGTGATTTTCTTTTTTATTCAATGCGCGCGAGGCAAAAAATTACCCCTGTGACATCGTAAATTTTACGATTCATTTTATCGTCTAAAAAAGTTTATACTAGTATTGATATTAAAACTCTGCCGTTGAACAAAGGCAGATGAAAAAGTTTGGAGACTTTTTTGTGAACTGATGGCGGAAACGGGCAAAATCAATCGGAGCTGGACACGTCGCGTCCGCAAAAGACCGGTAGTGGCGAGCAACGCCTGGAGGAATTCGGCATGCAGAGTGGGAGGACTCGTTTGGTTCGAATTTCAAAGAACCGCGCGGTGAATTAATCATTGGCTGCGCGCAGCATGCACTATCGCTACACGTCAAATGTTCTCATCGCTTTTTCAGAAGCTTATTAGCATAAGCGCAAAACTCGCCGACGCCGTTCTTGTATACTTTACATTTCCAGGACACGTTATCATCTCGCCCCGAGGACAGATGGCAATTATGCAACGTCGTCAATCAGTCTTGATAACTACCTGGAAATGGTATTTAATGAACAGCAACTCACCAAGTCGAATCGCTTTATTTTCTTCAGGGCATTGAACGCTACATTTCAATCTATATCGGTTTCATCTGTTTGTCTAATCTTTATCCTTGAATGAAATTTATTTCATACAAATTGCAAACCGATTTGTTTTTTTTTTTTTAGCTGGTGCAAATCGTTGGTATGAAAGAAAAAAGTAAATTTGCATTTTGTAATCATTTTGAACAAGTTTGTGCGTGATAAAAGAGTTGAACGCAAAACTCGACAAAGTATAAAGGTCCGTTTACAATTGACATCCGCATTTACTTAACGCACGCGTTTTGAACGCATATTGAACAGTCAACATATTAGTACATATATAAGATGTACTTCATTGACTTGTTATTTGAATATGTGCAAATGGTCGATAAAATTTGTTGCGACCTGCATGCATTCCTAAAGCACAAAGTACTATTATGATATCGGTTGAACTGAAACATTGGCGCGATTACGACGTGTATATATGCAACGCGGACACGGGCGTCTATTGTGTAGGGACCTGAAAGAACGATCGTTAGAGCGCTGATGATTACGTGCAAGTGCAATAAGCTGTGAATAACTTCATTGATCATTCGATGCACAGTTCAAAATAATAATCAGCAAATGAAAACAAATTCATTTGAATGGGACGCCCGGAGTTGATTATTCAAGTGGTTGGACGACCATCAGGGAAAACATCTCACGCTCGAACGAGCCTCGTCGGTCATGCATTCGGTTGTTAAGATACGTAATGACGGTGCTCGCCGTTCAGACAATGCTGATTCATCAGACGGACAAATTAATACGAGCATCGTCTTTCAATTATTTCTCAAACTCGTACACTTTTCGTTCGCATATGAAAATTATCCGACCCTCGTCAGCTTACGAAATTCCATGTCACGTAATTGGAGGAGATAAACGTGCAGAACGATTTAATAAGTGTTTCTTTGGAGTCTCGAGTGGCCTCTCGCGATCTCTTCTGCCTTTTTGTCTTCAAACTATATCATTTTTCGCGCACAACAACGCGATACGTGACACGGAATTCGTTTGCGATTTCTCCGCTGATTTGCCTGCTGCGGATGACATCCATCAATTCGCATGTTGCAATGTGTACGAACAGTGGCGGGATTGTTGGAACAAAAATCTGTGCCACCAACCGAAACGCTTTTTGCTCTGTTAATTACGAACACTCGCGGGCACTCTCCATCGTGGTCAATTGACCTCTGACTTGGCGCAGTGCTACGTGATTTCTCGACTCATAGCCTCCAAACACTGCGCTTCTTATCCGATTAAACGTGCAATCTGAACGCTGTGGATATCTGATCTCATGTCAACGTATTCTCGAGAGCTCGATATTCTAACGCGCGCAAAGATATACGTCTTCGAGAACCGGTTTTTAATTCAATTATTTCAACTATTTTGCTTCTTTCTTTTTTCCCCTTCATTTTTCTATAGGATAAAGATTATTTAATTTTTGAACCTTCTTTTATATATGATGACGGCGGAGGATTGAATTTCGCAGCAAGTTTCGAAACAAAAAACAATTTTACGTCTCATTTGTGAAATCGTAAAAATATTATTAAGCCAAGTCGTGGAGGGCCGCAAGTACACCGCAAGCTGCCAGAAAGCTTGTCGGTGAATGACGGAGCGGGTAAGCAGTGCCGTGTAACACACCCTATCTACGATGGCTCCAATTTCTCTCCGAGATCCATAATTCATCTGGGCGACGGCGAGTTTCACAGAATTCAACATTTTACGCGGATGTCAGTATGTATCATTTCATGCCTCGCGTCTCCTTGATAAAACAACGAGCGAGCCCTGTCACAACAGGCGCTTGTGATTTACAAATTTATACTTGCAGACAAAATTGTACAAAGGTGTATTGTCGCTTGAGCTACAAATAACTCTCAGTCTCTTCATCTTCATATCTTAGAATAGCCTGCATTTTCTTTTTAATCAAACAAACAAAATGAATCTAGTCAATGATTCAGTCAAGGGAAACATCATCAGATAATTGATATCAATGTCTTTATTAGCAGTCGCATAATTGAAAAAAAAAAAGACATTGTTCATACAAACATTGTACCGAAATTATTCCACTTTAGTAAAAGATAAAATGTACGCACATAAGACACACTAAAAAGTGTCAAAATTTAGGACATTTGACATTTTAAAATGAGACATTAATACAAAAATGTGAGTGTATTTAGTTATAGGATAAATGTAAAAATTAAAAACTGTCATCGATAAGTTTCTTCGTAAATTGTAGTCGAGTAGTCGAGCAGTGAAGCGATCATAAATTGACCCCAATGGAGGACGAAGGAGTCGGACGCTCGTTATACCAGCGTGGTCTGAGTCACGGTCAATTAAGAATGAAAATTCGTTTATTGCAACGAAAAACACATGGCCTGATGATAGACATGATTGGAAGGAACGGCCTCTTCGAAAAGAAGAAGCCGAAGTGATTGCGAAAGCATGTTCCTCAGCTCATTACAAGGTAATTGAACGTTGGGGAGAAGTGGTAGGGTTTGATTCGTCAATTGATCGAGCAGACGCGGTGGAAAGCCTCGTCGCGAATAAAAGCTGATGACACTTGCCAGTTCGTCTAAATAAGATTAAGCTCACGGGACCAATTACATCGGGCAACTCAATAATCGTTTCCTCGACGTTACTTTGTTGAGTGGATTAAAACCGCTCTGCACCCTCGCACGATACACGTCTCTATTCAAAATATACATCTCTTTTGTTAATCCCGTCAAGACTCTCGTAGCTCGAAAGTATGATAATCGAATCGAACGATCCATCTTTTTTACGCTCAAACACTTGTAATTGACTCCAGACATTTTTTTGCCCCGTCAAAAATATTTTCTAATCGGTTCGCATTTTAGTTCGTTCATTAGCATATATAAATGAGCAAATAAATTATTCTGTATATAAACATTTTTTTTTTGTTTTAAAACATGTTTCCATGACTGTAATGAAAATTTTATTGTAAGTAATTATTTTGATTGCGTTTGAAGGACAATATATATTGATAGTTTTGATTAGCGATCAGCTGAACGATAAGCTGCACAATTTTGCGAATATCTCATTGGCATACGAATGAACCCGCGTTATCTTGCATCTGTTTCGATTCTATTAAGCGGACCTAATCTGGCGAAGATGAAATTAGCATCCGCGATGAAATTACCCTGCTGTACAAATACATAACAATGCTCTCTGCTGCTGATTATTCTAAAATGAATCGTACAAGATTTCGGTAGGAGATGCGCACAAAACACATCTTTGTAGTATATCCGATTAGCGGATCAACCCCTGATTTATAACAGTCATTTAAGACTGATAAACATCTATGTAATTCTAATCCGCTTCATCACCATACTTGAGAGTAGCATAGCATTCAAGATGAAATTATACTGAAGCAACAATTAGTTGAAAAATTAAAAAATAATAAACCAAAGTGATCATTTTTGAAGAATGCTTAGTGAAATCTTCAGATCTGTTAATCTTTTACAGAATGCAGTAGAGATGAATAGACATTGATAGCAAAACAGTGACAGTGTAGGGAAACGGCAAAGAAAAATGTATGAATGAAAAATCGCGTGGAAATAAAGAGGAAATTCCCTGACACTTAATGTCTTGCAAAGATATGTGGGCAGATGCATCTCAAGTCCTGTTTGCCTACACACCATAATGCTGTGAGTATCAACGTCCAGCTCGAGCTCTCACGATTGACGATTCAAATCATAAGTGGGAAGACTTTATGGATCCGGAAAACATTGATAATCCCTGCTGAATTGTGCAATGAAATCCCTTCGTCTCATAAATCTATGTTTATTTCGTAAACGATTTTATGAAACGTAGTGGAATGTTCGACCACTTTTCTCTTAATTTTTTGTCATTAAATTTGTTTCAACATTTCAGTTAAGATCCTCTTTGTGTTTTGAAACTTGATAATTGTTTTTTTGTTTTTTAATTTTAGTTTTGCATTTGGGAAAATGAATGCGCGCTTCTTTAACAGTGACGTGCACAATATAATAAGACACAAAAAGTGGAGAACTTGGCCGAATAAAAGTTCCGGAAGCGAACCCGCAGGCGGAAGTGACAGTCGTTGTAGCAGCTATTAACTATTTCGATTCTTCGCACATCCGGCGTGTCGTGTGGGTGTGCATCGATCGTCACATACTTGTTTCCAGCTTTCAGACCTGTGCAGTTAGGTTACAAACTCTTTCTGATATTACCTTTCAATCCCTATGAAGAAAAAGTTTGATTAATTTCGTGTTGTTATTCAAGATAAAAATTGATGGACGTGACAAAAAAAGAACTGATTACTAAAAATGTCAAATCCTTAGTTTTCATCATCAGTTATTTGCCATTTTTCTATAATATTATCAGGTAACGTTCGTGTATATCCCCTCGACGTGATAACGTAAGCACGTAAGAAGGCGCGGGTTTCACTATACAAGAACTCTTGTAAAAAGATAGGGTTGTAACTCAAGACAAAAAGATAGCTAGTCGATGTATTTTCGTAGAATTCCTCCGTGGTCTTTCGTCTCTGAGAAGAAGCCTTGTCTGAAACATAGCGCGGACCCTGCTCGACAGATGATATTCTTTTTTCGCTTTTGTTTTGTACGGATTCTTTGGCGATGTTTACGATGAATCTATGCAAGTTCATGTCATGAACTTGTGTCATAAAAAGGGTTCATTTGTTTGAACAAACAAAAAAATATCTGTATACACAATGTGTTCTTTTCTTTTTGTCTCCATACATACAGTTTTTGGTACAGTCAATGATAGATGATAGTTGATATTATTATTACAACATTGCAAGGACGTAGACATTGAAGGATGGGAATTTTGCAAAGTACATTGTACGCAATTCTGCGAGCATCATTTGAGACTAGTGATGGAGGGTTGCATGACAAGGCCACGCAAAGCTGTGAACGAAATTGAACACAATTGGGCAAGAGAACCTCACGAATAATACATAATAATTCATTAGTGAAAGCGACGAATGGTGCAGGATGTGGTGTAATTCAGAGCAGTCAGTTTCTGTAAATTTGAATGAATTGGTCTCCCGCGTGTACGAATGTTTGTCATAAGGAGATCGGTGCAGCGACGATAAATTCACACTGCGACCTCTGATCCATCCGTTTGTCTTCAATTTCGAACCACGACCTCTCTGTCTCAGAGTCTCACGGAGCTACTACCAACGATCTAATTAATTTGCTCCGCTGAAAACACAGCAGTATCGCTTTCACTCGGCACATCCCAGATGGCGTTCTTTTGCATTAGGAAACACGACCACTCTTGTGATGAAAGATCATCAAAAAGCTTTTTCGACAAAACATGCGCCTGCTCCTTTATCGACACCATAATACATTTCTTAGCTCGAACGTCAATTATTTTGCTGTAAAATGTGTGAATCACAAATAAACGAAGATACGATTGTGCCGGCGCCAAATCTCGATCAATGTTATGAAAATTCGTCCGACATAATTTCGCAGCGACGTAAAAGCAATCAGAAAACTGAAATGTTCGACGTATTGGAATTCAAATGCCAGTACGCTGTGGAGACAAGTCGCCGTCTCCCCTGCGGCGTCAAGCAAGTTTATATTCAACGAAATGAGTTTGCAGCCTGGCTTAATATTTGATTCTAATCGGTTTCGCAGCACGTATGCGTGATATTACCCGTCAAAATTGAAATACACTAAGTTTCTTATTCTAACGTCTTCGCTAATTAACAGACCTATCCTGATAACGCCGAGGGTGACGAACACTCTCTCTCTGTTGATTCAGTTAAGTGCAGTTGATGAGCTGAACTTAAAATAGCTTACAATTCCGTGGTTTTAATACAACTTAAAACTTTAACTTCTATTCGAATGAAATATTGATGCATTTCATTTGTTTAATTTCAGTTAACTTTTTTGTTTTGTTACGGCCACAAATTTTTTAATAAAACCTGTGACGAAATTTTAATTTGTTCAATCAACCTCTCAGAAAAACAATAGTGGATACAAAAGAATGCGTTTTTTTTCCTCTGTGTACCGATTGTCGGCAAGTTTCGAAGTTTACTAGATCGCAGGCGGTTTAATTCGATTACCTTGTGCGGGTTCCATACGTTCGTAAATGCAGCACTCTCGTACCCTTTTAAGGCTCTGAATTTTACAGCGCATTATAGTGATGTGCGCGATAATCGATATATTTCTTGCGATCAAAAACGTGTGCCCAATCCGACCAAAACACTCCGATATACCTTTTACAATCGACGTACGTGTAAGTAAAAAATTCCACTCAACGCGTTGTATGAAGTTTCTTTTTTTTTTTTTTTTTTTTTTTTTTTTTTTTTTTTTTTTTTTTTTTTTTTTTTTTTTTTTTTTTTTTTTTTTTTTTTTTTTTTTTTTTTTTTAATATTGAAGAGTGTGCTAATGGAAAATGTTTGTTGGATGAAAGATAAAAAGATAGAAAAGTGAAAAAAAAGTTATTTATTATTTTTTTTTTTTTACAAAATATAAGCTATAAATCGTGGGGCTCATTTTTGTTTCACGTTGTGGCATCGATCTGCCTTAAAGCCTTTTTTCAGTCATGTTGGCGAACCCATTTAGTTGACAAACTTGGAAAGTTTAAATTTAACTACATGGGGTGGCGATGTCAGCTGCACCCACAAATGATCGCAACCGAAATAAACTATTTCATTCACTTTGATCGTCCCAAAAGTATCATCGCAGCATCTTCAGCGTACTCGCTTTTTCGCCCTTCAAAAGATACAGCTATGCGAAGAAAAAGAAAAGTGTTCTGTTGTGAAACGCAACATTTTTTCATTGCAATAGATTTTAATCGCGATCGAGAGATAAAATTTAGCAAACTTTTTCGGCTTCATTGTTCGAACTGGAGGAAATAAATTTTTGGTGTATCTTTCAGAGTGTTGGTACAGCCTTTCCGTTTTATGTGCAAAGGAAATAACTCGGCGGCGAAACACAAAGAAGCGCCGCTACGACAATTACGCCGAGAAATAACAGCTTTTGGTGTTTCGCGAGTTGCCAAAGTTGTTCCAACAAAAGTCATCGCCGCGATAAAGCGAGCATCAGTTGTTTCTGTCTTGATGCACGTATTGCAATAAATAGACTGAGTGAGTTAAATTTTGTCCAGCATTTGCATTTTGAGTTTGCGACAAATAAGATTGTTGGGTTATTTATTGGACGGAATTTATAAACATGACTAATGTCTCAAAATTCGGGGTTATTAAATACAGAATACCGTAGCTGAGCTATACGATATACAGTTCGACTGGGCATCGATAAACTAAAGCACTGGCGTTAAATGTCATGTTGCAGATTAACGAAGGAAATATTGTCGGAACGGACGCGATGTGTTTGAAACGAAAGACGTTTTCTGTCGTTTATCATTCCTTATACTTTCTACTCATGCTGGAGTTCGCAGTGCTATTCAAAAATGCTCGTATTTCATATTCATTTTCAAAGTAAATTGTACATTTTCAAAGCTGTGAGAAGTGTGAAATTTATCTGTGAGAAATCGCTTGATTTCAGATTGTTCGTAGTTTAAATTTTAAAGTAAAACCCTCGTTTTCTTTTTTAGAATTATTTTGTCCTACAATAAAAATTAGTCACAATTTCGGAGCAAAATTCTTGGGAAGGTTTATTAAGTCATAATCATGCTAGAAACGAGCGTATAAATTAGTCACTATAATTGCACTGGTAAATTGCATTTACGTCTCCCCACGACGAATCCGTTTCAAGTACATTTCGTCGGGTAAATTTCGGTCGCTCGATTCCACTCGGACCTGAACCGCTTCCTTTTTGACCCTCTCGCCTTGACGTTATGTGAGCATTTTTATGGCCTGTGTTCCGACTTTTTCTTGCCTTGCGCTTGATTATTCTTGCTCTGCTGGTGGGCCGAGTCCATTCAATACATACAGTTCACCCGTCACAAAGAAACGGCCAAGGCGACTCTCGAGCACGGTATAAACACCGTGCAACACAAAAACTATATTATGAGAATCATTGTACTCCAATGACCGGGTGCGAATAAATGCTCTAGCGCGAGAGATCTTCGCACGTCAATTAAATTAATCTTTTATTGAGATTTATGATTTGCTCCAATTTTATTTTCTTCAACAAATTTTCATTAAAATGAAGTTGGTAATAAAAGAACGAACAAACTTGAAAATAAATTACTTTTTTCTACGGCTATTAAGATTTTTATATATGAATGGATTTTGTAAATCTTTTTTCAAAATTTATATCAAGGTTGAAATTTATTTTTTAACCCTAACCAGATAAATGAGTTTCGTTTTTTTTTGTTTTTTTTTTGAAACTATACAGTGTATTGTAATTTTTGTAACTACGAATAAAAGATAAAAGAGTGGTTCGAAGGATAATGATGAAATTTTTAAATTGTTGCTAAAAGATATTAGGAAAAGAAATTTGGCATGATAAAAGTCAAGGCACGTCGGAAAGCTAAGCTATTTGGATTGAATCCAGTGGCAATAAACTTGTATATCGCGCCCTGTGAACACTTTTTACAATCGTCCAGCTTTTGGCCGCTGGAGCCTGGCCAGTTTTATACGCGCACGTACAATAACTTTTTTCGTCTCGCGTTGTTCGAATCTATCGCTCATACGGTGCAGACATCTGAATAGCTGTCGAATGAGATCGTAAATTCGTACAACCTCGATTACTATATACCATTGAAAAGTCAAAGTGCTCCGATGAAATTTTCGTTCTGCAAACGCGAAATATACAATTTTTAGATGAAACAAAAAAAATCATATTTACATAGAGAGAAAACTTTGATTGCAAGAGTAATTAAATAGTGAATGAAAATAAAAAAGAAATAACTGATAGCATTAAAGATAACGAATGGGAAGGACGAAAATTATAGCAGCATTTTTCTATCATAAATGAGCGTCGTTAAGGGGTTTCACGACGTATGAATCTTGCATCTCTTCGCGGTTAAACTCGCGGTGCGCCTTTACGGTTCTTAAATTGGCCTCGCTGTTCCTGTGAGTGTCTGCAATCTTGGCTGTTTTATTTGTCTAGGGACGCATTCCGTGACGGTGCCCAGACACCTTAGCTTTCGGTTATTATCCATACACCGAGTACATAATGCGGATCGCGCTCAATTGAGGCGGTTCGAGTAATGAGAGTGTGTGCGGTTCGATGTAATTGAAAAAAGGATTACAATTTATGTTGGGAACCCTCATGACTAAAATGTATAATAACAATCAATGCTCCACATCGGCGAACGCAAGTCTTCTCGTTGGGTAAGAGAATATAAGGGAGAGCATGTACAGCATTGTACCTATATATAGGAAACACGATGATTAAACATTGAAATTTAATACATTTTTAAAAAGATGAATGGACCCCATGGAAAATGTCATAGCTCATTATTATTTTCAAACTTCAGTTACTTTTCTTTATTTATTAAATAGTTATTCAAAAAAAGAAAATTTTCAAATTTTTTTCAAAAATTCATAACAAAAAGAATATTTTTAACAGAGAAAGTAATTATTATTTTAATCCATTCTTTTTAAATTGAAATGGAATTATTCAAATCTAACCATTTTGTTTCAGAATTTTGACATTCTACATCCTAAGAAGAATCTGACAGCAGCTGTTTGAATCTGATTTTACTGTAAATTTGTTTAACGTGTGTATTATGTTTTTATCTTGATTTAAAATGATATTTAGTTTCTGTTGGATTTTTGAGATTTTTGTTGCAACCAATTGGTACGTTGGTTCAGTAGAATGTTATTTTCATTTTAGCTTGAAAATTGGTAAAAAATAATAAAAGCTTATTGGATTAGTTAGGAATTTCATTTACAAATTTTGTTTGATAGTTGTTCTTAAATTATACATTGTTCAGTTAAATCATGATAACAATAAGATCTCGTCTGTGACTTAAAAAAGGCTGATATTCTAATTAGATTTTCGTATATGTTACTCTAAGGGTGGCGATACGCTGCAGATCTTGCATTGGAGTGGGGCCAGAACATTTTCTTCCCGTTTTACGCCGTTGAAGAAACACGCGCCAAGAAAAGGAAATACGTAATTCTTCACCCATCGTCGACAGATGCCTCGGCAATTTTTCGAGTTAAAAAGATAAAAGAATGAGATCCTATGAAAAGTCTGCATGCATTCGCCAGCCCTGCACGCATTCTTTTTATTGCTGTCAAAATATAACAAATTTTTGTTATCGATTTATTTGACTGACGAAAACGGTGTAAGAGTAATGGTTTATTACATAATCTCAATTTATATCAAAACAGTTTATTTACATTTTACATAAAAGCCACTTGATACGTTGATTACGTGGGTGAAAAGCATTTTTACGGCTTGAATATTGTAACTGTTTTGTGTATAATATCCATATACATAAGTTCAAGGAAAAGTCAACACGCTGCAACAAGATTCTTGTAAATTATGGTTATTAAATGTTACTTTCCAGCGTTCGCCGCTTATTGGAGATTCCTAGCGAGGCAAAAACTGGTTCGCCCACCAGTCTTCTTTTCACCCTCAATGATTTCACTCACGCGAGATCAGCCACGATATCGACCAGATTATCAGACAAATCGCTCATTTTTGCATTCGTGCATGAATGAACGCAAGATTAGCCGACCTTATTATATGAATTCAATAGCGCTAAACACACCACGTATAATTAACCCGATGGGGGAATAATAGAGTTATATAACACTCTCTTTTCAAACTGTAATTATTTCATGCCAGACAATTTCCGATGGCATTCATTTCTTGTATGTTAAATCCAAACTGATTATGCGCTCGCATTATCGCTATAGATGGCGCTTTTGTGAGACAAATTTATATAATGATGGAAGGTGCTCGTCTGGGGAAAAAAGGAAGAATGGAAAATTTTCTCTACTGTAAATTGTACCATCAATGATTTCTACAAAAATGTTTGATTCACGATGACTCGGCTTGAGATCTTATCTTTGATTAAAGATGGTAATACCGTAATGATCGGATTGGGTGTAAAACTATCTCTGACATGATTCTTAGAAATCGACGAGAGTTGCGCAAGATTCCGCCTATCATATTACAAGATTTATCATTTGTAATAAAATTTTTCGACCGCTCTTGGAAACGGTGTTCCAATTTACACGACCAAAGAGACCTTTTTCCGAAATAAAGCGTACTTTATCTTGCCGTTCAGTTACCTATTCTTTTGCCTCGAAGGTATGGATCAGTTCTGTATAGTCGCCGATTGAGTGATTTAGTAACGCGCCCACGCAAAATTTTACTCAACGAATTACACTGAATGAAGGAGTGAGTTATACCACGAAGGCGTTTGCCAAATAAAATCTGAGCGTTTGAATTGAAGTGTGAGTTTTCATCTGCAACACTTGACATAGACAAATAGACGCATTTGGCGGCACTGTCTTGGTCAAGACGCGGCTGATAAAGTCTCGCAGACAATGGAGATTATCCGAATTGGCGACGGGTTGACTACTGCTCCGGAACGTTGATTCGCTAAATTAGTAGCGCCTTTCTCTTTTGCGACGAGAGCTCATTTCTTGTACTCCAAGGAGCTTCATGGTTGCGTAAATGAATTTTCGAAATTAAAACGTCTCGCACCATTGATGGATTAGAAAGGGCAATTTATTGCCTCCGAGTTTCATCTAAAGTAAAGAAAAACAATTTAATTAAATTTCATCTCGGATAAGAATTTTTTCACCATTTTTTTGTGCCATTAATTTTGAGTTGAGAAATGATCCGTGGGCATGATTTCATGTATACGCGTACCTGTTTTGTATACATTTCATACTTTTTCTTTTTAATTCAATTTCGTAATCTAAGCATGAGACAGGGCAAAATAGAAAATCGATCACGTATTGTCAGTCGGTCGGTGAACCTGGGAGCATCGGTCATCGCGACTTTATGCGGTTTGTGCACTTGTCTTGTGAACGATTGCCTTATTCGGAATATCTCACAGCTTTTAGTCGGTACCTCTCTTTCTACACGCAGCATCAAGAAGCAAGACTACGTGTAAGAAGGCCCGTTTACACGCACACACGGGTTCACTGGTGAGCGTATTGAGGAAAGCCAAGAATTTCATGCAACGATGTATGAACCGCGCACAATTTGCTGCACCGCCCAGCAACACTATTCCAAACGTACTTATTCTTCATTTCACGTTTGCAGTGAAAATCAATTTTTAAATACTAATGCCAGTGTGGAAAATTAACGATTTTTTATACTCATGCAGAAAATGTTAAAGTGTCCACTTTAAGGTGCAGATGGACATTTTTCAATCATTTTTTTTAGAAAATGATACAAATTTAGTTCAAATTGTCAAAGGAGACGAAACTTGTTGCGGCATCGAGATTTTATTAGTGCGACAAAAATTTGCTTCAAAGTCGTTGAAAATTGGATAACGGTTTGTCAGTGGTTGCGGTTACGCGTTAATTTCACTTGAACGCCGGAAATTTTGTTCATCTAAAGAGAAAGAGAGAGGAGAAAAAAAAAGAAGATGATTGCTCAGCGCGGACAAAAGCATCAAAGCTTTCCCGTCGGGTCATGTTGTAAGAGCGAACGGTAAAACTGTTGACTTTATATTGACGAGCTGATCCTTTTTTTCTTCGAAGAATTATTCCCTTGAATGTTTTCCCAGACGTCGCAGGAGGTGGTCCGAATGATTCGTCCGGTTCGTGCACATCGAGAGGAATAGAATTGCATCTCTGTGAAATGCCAAGGAGCATGCCGAACCCATGGCTCTCCACGCATATAAACACCCAGCCACAGGCTGTCAAATTGATGCGTTTCAGCACCCTTCGTTTTTTTGCACTTTTACCTATGACCCCTCGTGAAGGATGCAGAATCATGTTCACACGCAATTTTCTTTTCAATTGTTACTTTTTTTCCTGGACCACAAATTGATAAATTTAAGGGGGAATCGAGATCAATTATTTATTCATTAAAAAAACTTATCAGATTTGTTTTTTTACAATAAAATAAATAATTTATTATATATTATACACAATTTGTATCATATTATTATTATCATTTATTATAAATAATTTCATAACATTCCTGCAATGAAATTCGATAGCATAAATGATTAAGTTTAGCGCAATAAAAAAAAAAATAAAAAAAAAAAAACAAGATGAATAAGATTTGGTGTTGAAATATTATATCATCAAGAAGTCACTGGAACGAAGCAGGTGTCGTCGAGCCTCTCATGTTCAACTTCACGAAACAGACAACTCGTGTTGTCATTGGAACGTTATGTTTTTCGTTTTTACGAAACTTTCATTACGAACTTAATTATCAGACAGAAGTAAGAGTGATGCAGTCTTGATTCATTTTTGTTCTTAGATGAAGCCTGACAAAAATGTGTGTAAAAAATGTACACTTGTCGGCGTACACAAGCAGGGTCTACACTTTACAAGTATAGGAGCATTGTAGCTGAGTGTATTTAATAGATGGTGATGTTTGCGTAACCCTTCGTTCGATTGCTTTTCAACTCGCTCTGTTTAAAAATCGGCTGCCTTTTTTCTACTCCTCTCGCCCTGTTCGATGGCCAATTTTGCATACAACCATTGAAAGCAGCTGACCGCTCTTCATTCCCCGGCAAGGCTGCACTTATGTTGCCTGCACAATTTCAATTCTTTTTCTCTTTATCCCCTTCGCTTCCCTACATTTTCGTATAGGGATCAGATTAAAAGGTGTACGGAATGATAAAACCGGATGGCAGATGCGTTTGCGTCTCCGATCTGTGCAATTTTTATTTTTATCTTCATTGATTATATAGACTTTTTGGTTATACTTCTAAAATAATCCAATAAACAATAAGTTGAGTTCACAAGTTTTTTTTTAACAACACGATAATGTTAAATTTGTCATAAAATTTTCAAAAAAAATTGATTATCACCTTTGTAAATTAACAGAGAACCTGGTAGTGATTTATTTTAATGAGCATTTTTTTTCATTAAATGCTTTCTCATTTTCTTTTACAAAGACAGTCATGAAAGAGGAAAATTTTTTGAACCGAAATATTTTGGGTTTAATTTATGTGCATTTTATGCATCGTTAATTTTGTCCACTGTCATTGAGGGGCCGCAAGGAAATAAATTGTACAGGATGGATTTTAAAGAAGGTTTTGATTGGAAATAATAAAAAGAAAATGACTGTTTGAAAAGAATATTCAATTCGAATGAGAGGTTAATGTGTTTGTGACAAGTTCAATTTTTGTTGCATGAAATTATATAAACTTGTGTTTGGTCCCTGCACATCCGGACCCGTTTTGAAAAAGTGTGTCCGGTTCTGCGGCGTCGATCTCTCGAAATTATACAGTTCCACTTTCTGACGCTCTGAAATGGTTTTCGTGTTCCTTGTTTGGAGATCAAACGGAAAATCGGTGTCAAAAGTTTATCAGATTATATATATTTGTAGCTTTTCATTTCTATTCATTTATTTCCCATTTATTTTCACAGCCTTTTGAAACTTCTAATCCGTGTGAAAATTTTAATCCAAAGTAAATTTTCATCTTGATATAATAGACTTTCCACATTTAAATTGTATGACATTTTTTGAAGCAGTCATAATTTTGTGACATACAAATTATCACACTACTCAGCAAGGGGAATATGTGTGTTAAAGAAATTTGCCAGCTGCAGTTAAAATTTTGAAAATGTACCTAACGGTTCATTTATCCGAAAAAAAGCGAGACAAAAAAAACTTGAGTGCAAAAGAGACACGTTTTTGCATAAAGTTTACAAATGTGAGCGTCATCTCGAAACGACTCTCGTACATCTGAAGGTTTTTCTTCGACGTAACAACTCGGGTTGTCAAACATTAAAAGGGGCTGGTATAGTGTATGCATTGTGAGCGTAATGTGCAAACACACAAATGACACACCGAGAGACCATATATGGCGGCACTCATATCACAAAAGAGGCTTGGCTTTTAGACTCACACTTTTTGAGTCGACGAGGCAGTTATACATTTCACGTTGCGCAATGTTTTTGTGCTCAATGGAAGAAGCACAGGTATGGTAATCGTATTTGGCTAAAGAATATAAGTGCGGCCAAATCAAGTTCGAATTGGAATTCTTTTGTTTCCAAATTTTCAATTCAATCCCTCGATAACCTTCGTAATAAGCCGATTTTTGTATACTATAAAGAAAAAAAAACTAAGCTGTTTTGATGGTGGGCTATTTTCGGTATACGCTCTTGATCTTTTCAAAGAGAAAAAGATATGAAAATTAAGAGTCTTTCGTAACTTAATTCTTACGATGAAGCATCTCTGGCTGAGATATCGGGTGATTCGTTGGCCCGAAAAATGTCACGTCTCGTCGCGTAAAATATTTTGTCACGCGTTCTGACACTAGTCGGAAAACCGATTTCGCGAATGCAATTTTGCTACGCGTCCAATCGTTTTGTGTTGCCAGTGTCAGTTTTAGTACGCTTGCTGAGATTGATGTCAAGAAAGTACTACCAAGTCACGTTTAATGTCAGCGTGTAGTTACAGATGCTAACGGTTCGCGCCAACATATAAGAGAAAGTGATTTCGAAGCGCGAAAATCTGAAACACGCGGGATATATATTTTTTGTCTTTCAAATAAAAAGGTTTTTAAATTTGATATCGTTCATGTTGCCAGTTGATATACGTTGCTCGTTATTTAAATATTCGTTTTATCGATTTTATTGAAGGTTGTATAGATAAGATTTTATACACGGTAAATAGATTTTGTATAAAATCCACCCAATCGGGTTTGAAAATTTTTAAGGAATTTCTTATTTCAGTTTCAATTCAGTTGAAAAACATCATGAACCTCGAAGAAAAATGATTTATATGAAAATTCGAAAGAAATTGATGCTGGCTATAGTATATACATTATGTAGAGTAAATTTACTGCCATTGAAAGAAAGAAATAAAAGTTGAGATCCCATTTAAAAGCAACAACTCGTCTTGTTGTTGTTGCTTCTTCCAACTGATGTCGCAATGACTTTTCGTTTTAGCAAATCGACTTCTTTTTATCCGTCGCGATTAGTTCAGTCAGGATTCGCGGACCTGCTGGAGCGCGACAGAAAAAGCTCGGTTGAGTGACGAGCACTCATCTTGCACATTGCACGGCGATCGACAGCATCGCTAACCAGTTTCTAAGAAATTTTGTAATGCCAAAGAGGAAGGAAAAAAAAATCGACCACCACTTCTCGCGATCATCTTCACTTGCACGGTCACGGCCGTTCTTTTTATCTGTCTCACTCTCGAAACCTTATCCCTTATACCGCTTGATGATGCTGTTCCAGGAATTCTTTCGTTCGGAAAAATAGAACTGGTGAAAGGGATACAAAAGAAAAACACGCGAATGCATCAGTCCGATGGAAAAATTTAATTTTATTAATTTTTGTCTACTATTCACCATCTCATAATCATAATTTTGTGACTGTGAACATCATGTGAAATATAAAATCTTAATAAACAAGATTTATGTGTCTATATAACCGATTAGTTTAAAAAGTAGATAAAAAAAATATTAATAGATAAAAAAAAGTTTAGTTAGTAATGACTAAAGATAGGAAATTAAAACAAAGAAGGTGTTAATAAAGATAAAAACAAAGAGGGAATAACATATTCGAATCGTGCTATAATATGGTATTGTGCGGCACGCGGTGCCGAGGCAACGTTAATGAGTTTCTCAAGTTCGGCGAGTGCGATTAGTTCCGAACGTTAATCTCACAGTCGAATCCAATTTGGCAGCGGTGTTTCAGAGGTGCTTATTCGCGTCAGTCGAACATTCCACCGATAAAACTTGTTTGACGGGAAGAAATCTGACATGGTGCTAAACGCCGACTACCAAAACGTCTGAATGGGGCTGCACAGGATGTACCAACTGTGAGAGCACGTGCTTTGTAACCATGAGAAAATCGATCGTATATCACCGTGTACTTGTTTGTAATGTTTTGTCTGAACGCTGAAAAAACACTCAGAATAGGAATCCCATACCGAACGATTATAATATTTCGTTATTATTTTTATTTACATTTTCTTCGTGTACACGAAAATTAATACGAAATATATTAAAATAGAAAAAAAATGTACATATGAAAACTGTTCCAATAAATGTAATGATACAATTTGCAACAAAAATTTTTATATTATTGTTTTTTTTTGTACATGATCTGATTTAAAATGAAACAATATTTAACATTTAGTTATTTGAGTTTAACTTCAACAATAACTTTTATCTGGTTTTAAAATATATAGCGTGTACTAATCGATGAAATTATTAGCATGTTAAGCGAATACAAATTGAAAACAAAATCAGGGCTGGTTTAAATTTGGGTAATCTGTGGATTATACGCGGCGTGGCCAACATTAAGTAACATTTGGCAGTTTGAGTGTAGCACACCCACATGTGTACCATTAATGGTGTATCTTTGAAATTAATCGGGAACGTGCTCTGGAATAATTCCCTTGGCGACCACAGCCTATGCAAATGTACGCTTGAACTCGTGTAATGGACAAAAACGCAACTGGACAATGGTGAAAAGAGATCAACTCGAACTTGAATATTTTCTACCGTGCATTCAAGTCCAACCTCTGGATCATTGTTAATGTCGTTGTTCAATTTTAGAATAGGACTGATCTAAAATTGCGCTCTAAATTCAAGCCGGAGTATTTTAGATGAGTCGCAGTTCCGAAACCATTTATTTAAAGACCCGGCTCGGAAATTATTTTCGTGCAACGTGTAGAGGATGAGTCTATTCCCTAACTATTTCAAGCTATCACTGAATGCTAGACTAAATGTCTGACTATTCAATGAACAGCAATTTTTTTTACTCTCTTTTATTGTGTTCTACTTCCTCTGCGCGTTTATAATTGCATCTATGAAACAATGGCGAAATTGCAAATTGGAAATCAGGGATTATACCGGCGAAATTTCGTTCGTGCCGGTAAACAATCGTGATATAATTGGTACGTTGGTTGTCGAACTATTACGAGCCTGCGCAGTCGTTACTATACGTGATCCGACATGATCCGGTTAAAATCCTGCGATTTCTTTATCCGGCCTCTATACCGAACGCAAGCTGTGTGTCATTAAAAGATTGCGATGGGAATTTCGATGGATGCGATTCGAAAAAGCCACGGAGAGAAATAAAGTTAGAAATTTTACTATATGTTTCTACCAAAAGAGTGGGCGAAATGCCATGGAGTTGAAATTATTAAATCACTTTATATTTTTTTTTATTTCTTTCTGTATTTGTAAAAATGATTCCATTTCAGTTCGATTCCATTTTAGTGATTGATATTTTCTGGAATGCTATTTGTATTTTTGTTTTCTTTGTTAAATTATTTTCATCAAGTCAATTCTTCCGCGTTGTTGAATTTGAATTCAATATTGGTTCGAAAAATTTTCTGAAAGCAGGTTTCGACTACAGGACCTGATGGTTGCACGAGCTCTTGACGAATCCCCTGAGCCATTGGTCCTAGTCAATGTGGATGCTACTAGAGTTTAATCGGTTCATTGCTTAGAGCAAGGATCATGCGCACGCATATAAAAATATATAATATATAAAATGTGGTGTGAATCACATTTGCAAATATTTAAAATCTCTAAATTAATTTGTATTAGTTTGAATTGAATTGCATGGATTTCGCAATAAAAGAACTAGATTGGTAGAAATGTAGTAAAATTACTGACGTTATTTCTCTCCGCATGTGTCAGGTCATACGTCATAGTCTGCTGACTCTACCCAACGATGTATTAAATTGTAGTCACACGCACCTTCGAGTCTCGAATTGAGTGGAAATTATAACGCACCGCATTATTGGGATTAAAATTTTTAGGGTGTGGAATTTTTAGTGCGTTTAAATATATATACACTAAGAGCTTTTTTACGACCACATGCGTCTTTTCATTCCTCCTTCTGAATGTGAGTGATTGTGTCACATTTCATGAGTCCAATATAATCTCAACGGATATATTGTCTAGATTTAAGTTGAAACAAATTCAAGAACTGTTTTCGTCTTTCTTACGTGATTTTATTCAAAACAAATCCCAAGTATTGTATTTCTTCAAAACGTTAACGAATGTAGAGACCGAGCTCGGCTGATAATTGCTTTACAAATATTTTAAAACTCTGAAAATTTTTTTTTAATTTATATTTAAAATTTACATTTGAAATGACCAAAAAAATTTTTTCAACTTTACGAAATTTCGGATAGAAATAAAACTAATTAATTTGTACAGAAAGGTGAAACGCATCTGAAACAGGAACTCTGCCTCGAAGTCAGATAATTCGATTCGACGTAGAAAACATCATATGATTTCGCAAGCATTCGCCGCGTCGATTTGACCTCATTCAATCGAACGGAGGAGAACCACAAAATTACTTTTGTTCGACAATGGCATATTGGGAGTTCAATACCAACCGGATCTGCAACATCTGTTCGCGTTTTCCTCTCTGTCCTGTCGTCGGCATCCAGTTTACAGGCGACAGATATAATGAAGTACACTTTATATACATCCGTCATATGCGTTTTGCGTCCTGCATTGTGTGTTACGCGACCGACAATCATGCGTTTTTTGTAGAAACTTTATTTTAATTCTTTGAATTGAATCATCTGTTATATTTTCATATGCAACTTCAAACAACCAAAAAATGAATTAATTTTTGAGTTATTTCATTTGTTTCTCAATATAAAATATTGAAAACGCGAGAAGAACATTATCGGCAATCTTTTGTGTTCTAGAGTATGCATATCTTTTATTCATATATAAGGAGTAGTATTTTGGTCACACAATAACAGATCGATGCGTATGTTTTTGCGGCTCTTTTGACCCACATTTGTGTAACACGCATACCGAGTCGACAGACGTGCGACACGGTCCAGTACGATCGGATAAATTTTCGAGTTAAAAAAGTTTCACTGAGCTCGTGCACGTGCGCGCCGAGTCACTGGATTCAATCCGAACTGACACGTGGCGTTCAACATTATTCGCACTATGCGATCCGAAACCTGTACTTATATTTGCAACATGTGGTATGCCGCGTGTCACCAAAATCGGAAGCTGTCGATCAGCAACGAGCCGTGCATCGTTCTCTGATCTCTTGAAACACATCCGAAGTCTGTCAGTTTAATTGACGAATTAAATTGTCGTTTGATGATCGGTAGTTGAGTGTTAATTGGCGTTGTTACAGAACAGATGAATGACGTTTCTAAAATAAACGACGACAAACAGAAATTTAAATAGTTTTCTCCTTTTTTTCGTCCCAATTACCCTAATTAAAAGACAAGTTTTTTTTTCAGCTTTTGAGGGTTCATTTTAGAATAAAGATTAAAGACGGCACGTTTGACTAGCCTTGATGGATTTCTTATTTTTAATTTGATACAAACTTTTATCATTCCTGTCAGAATAAACTAAATTTGATCAGCTGCAACTTGTTTCTGTTAATTTTAGATGGATCGCCTACACACCTCAACACAATCAGATTTATGATGCGGATTACACTCGGTCCATGGGATGCGACATGTGTGTCACGTGGCATCAGTAATCAAATAACAATGAGCGAAATCGGCGAATAGTGCGGAACATGTGCGTGCTCTTGATGACTGAAGGGTTACACTCCAGCGGTTTCCCGTAAAAGGGTGAACATGTATCCTACTAGGACGTAAGTGGTGCATCCTGCCCTCTCGTTCGGCAAACGACAAGTACGCCTCGCCGAGTGAGGCGAAATTTTTATCACGTAGCGTGTTTTTTGCGCCTGCCTTGAATCGGTTGTGCGATCCTCAACAAGACTATATACGTATACGTGCAGAATATTCGATGATGCCGCGTGTATTTTCGTTGATTCGTTTTGTTGCGATGAAATGCGTATGATCCGTGTGACACACTTTGTAACATAGGGATAGTCGTGTGCATTTTGATGAGACCTTAAATATATTCATTAGATCCATATTTCAGTCCTTTACCTCCTAAACTGTGAAACCACCGTCAAACAAACAAGTCGTTATATGTATCAAATGTTCGATGATTGCGTCGCTCAATCGGAAAAGTTGTTAGCTTCTATTTTTTGATTTCAAATTTCAAAAAGTCAAAGCGATTTTGTCAACAATCAAATATTGAAAATTCAATAAAAATGCTGTGCTTCGATATCAACATTTTGTTGATTTTTTTATCAGTCTCCTGAACCGACGAAAGTGTATTCCTCTCTCGTAATGTCAATAAAGTTTGTTACTCCTGCGAAACGCATTTTTACTAGTATATACATATTTATATAGACGCGTCGACAGCTCAACTTTCTGTGAACACGTATTAGATGTGAATCGTAGAGTATATGTGCGATGTTAATTGTCTTGTTCACTTTCTGGCCTTGAAAAATTTGCGATCTTGATTCAATATTAATATTTAAATTTGATACATTCCTTTGATGACTTGAATCAAGCTTGACAAGTTTTCCACTCGATCAGTTTTCTTTGATCCTTTCACCGAATGGAGCGCTAATGACTTGACTTGGATTTGGACGACGATGTTCGAATGCAACGCCGTTCGACACTCCTCCAGCTGAATTCATAATACACACGGAAACTTCTGACGACAATTTCCATTCATGTCACGGTTCGATCAAATAATAGGTACATCGCCAAAGATTCAAAAGAGAAGGAGTGGTTTACAGAAATTCCAGAAAAAGTTCAATTCGATCTTTTGTTCTCTTTTTTTTTTTACAAAACTAATGGAAAACAGATTCAAACTCTTTGAATTCTTGATCAACAAACTCCATATTGTAGTTTTTTTTTGTTATAACAACACATAAAAAATGTATACAATTATGAAAATATGACAATTGATATTATATCATTTCAATTATTAATTAGACTTCATTAAAAAAAATACGCGGAAAAATACGTAATCAAAAAGTTGAAAACAAATTGGAAAACTGGATTGACGGACAAATTGACGAATTTTCATGATAATATTATTTTGTTGAAAGATTCAAAAAACAAGAGAATTTTTTTGCTGATCACGTCAATAACTTTAACGAGTTAACGTCCGAAATTTATATGGCTTGGGGTAGACGTGCACTTCGGGTCTATTGTTCTGCACGCTTAATTAGCTAATTCTCGTATATGTGAGCGAGGTTTTTCAGATTTTTCGTCTCGTCAGACTATTTTGACCGGCACATGTCCAAGGCTTTTGTACGCATAAGTTTAAGGCCAAGTCAATAACCTGAGGTCGGTGTCGCGTGATCAGACAAAACCACTGGCCTCGACCCTCGACGTAACTACCCTCAGATGCCGCTGTACAGTCTGCCATATAATGCTCATTTGTTTGCCTTCCTCCTGGGATAACACTGACGGTATTTGGTTTACGTAAACTGTTACCAAGTGCTAATGTTTCCAGCTAATTCATTTTGCATTATTCACACTTTACTTGGGGTCTAAAAATTTGAAAAATAGATGATAAAAATTGACCATTCAACATTCTGAAACCTGTAAGATAGCAGAGATAAATATTGTACGACAGGCCTCTAAACAAGTCGCCCGAAAAAATTTGACCTGAAAAGGCTCGGTGAAGCAGATAAAAGAGCTTGAGAGATTTATAATTTATAAGGTTTGAATATGCAAATTAATGTATGCACGCATGATGATGAATGCGCGATATCGTAAAAGAGTGTGTAGTATGTCGACGATTGTGCGCCAAAAGTGCGTTAAATTGTCAGCAGGTGTGCCCAACCGGTCGGCCCAACGGAACAGCATCTAATTACTCTGTTTAGTGCACCCTTGGTTAGTTGCGTGATAAGAAATTATGTATATCTGAGTGGAATGACTTTGTTGATTTGCATTCCCCCGGAACAAGTAAAAACGATTTCAGATCTGCTATCTAAACATTTAAAAACCTCATCTCCAAGGATAAACTACATATCAAGGTGTTATAAGAATAAAGGCACACGGAACAGAGAAATCCAAAAGTTGAATAATCGTATTGGAAAATGGTTTTGTAATTAGGGGGCCGAAAGGCACGTATACGACAGCTGTAAACGGAAAACAGCTGTTTGGGCTCGTGTTGTTACAGTATCGTTGTCTGACGTTTTTCGGTGGTACTTGAACTAAATTTAGTGCGTGGTTTTCCGAACAGTCAAGTATTCACTCGGAAGTGGTATGCCTTAATTGTTGCGATAAAGCGCACGAATTTTCTTGAGTTTCTCCTGGCGCCACTTGTAATTTGAGTTGTAATTCGATTTGGATCAAGGAGATTTTCGTGGAAAGCAATTGAAACAAGAGCGAACAGTTATCATCTTTCATTTTTTGTTCCACCGGCTTGGCTAACGCCATTCGTCGATGGTTATTCAAAACTTGATATAGATTCCGTACAAGGTTTGCAATGGCTAGAGAACGATCAAATAATAATCGTGCGGTGTAATAAAATGTAAAATACGAAACTGGGCCATATGACAGGCAAAGTAACGGCCCTGCCCAGTAGGGTTTCCAACCTCTGGGTAGGCTCGTCCTTTGTTTCGTAGCGCTCTGGCTTCACGTACCTGCTTCCGGTGCCAACTGCGCGTTGAAAGTGTAAGAGCCTGCACCAAGGGAAGTACCGACGATTAAGCTCAATTTTTATAGCACGTGCTATCAATGCAGGGAATTCGTTCCGTGAGATTTTTTTTTGAACAAGAGAAATATGTTGCTCAATGACGAACAATTTGTTTCTTCATAGTCGGTTGGAATTTCAACCCACATTGTTTAATCAAACAGCAAACGATAAGCAAACGAGTCTCCTCCCCTTTTCTTGTGAGGGTAAGAGTAACATTTTTTTCGTGTCTGTTTTACTATCCACAGACACTCTTCGACTCCGCCGCACTTTGTTCTTTCTCCTATATCAGCGAGCAGATGCGGCATGGCAATGAGGATATTTTCGGATGCTTTCTTTCTCGAGAGAGAAAATGAAAAATATTGCCTGTCTTGTTTTTGATCGCTTTCAATGAGGGATGCGCGTCATAAATGAATCTAAATATATTAACATATTTAGATAGATATACATTTCTATTTTATATTTGCTTCGGAAGTGATTTTCATGTTTTCGGAAACGTGGCGTTTTGTCGTTTCTAATATTCATCAGGGCTTTGAAAAGAATTATTGACGTCAGGGTCAGTGTCATTGTACATCACATGAAACAGAATTCGCAGACTGTGTAGTCAGATTCCTAGAATCGTTAATTCTATACAAACTTACGCATTCACGTAGTACATAATATAATTATATTCGTCTTATGAATACATCATATGCTGTTAAATAAATCCTTCGTCATCCTAGTTGAGTTTTATCTTTGCTCGGTATATACATTGTTATGTGAGATTATTTTTTTTTCTTCTTTTCTTTTCTAAACTTTTCGATTCAAATTCAAATTAGTTTCCAAAAGGAAAATTAATTATAATCAAAAGATGATACCATTTTAATTTTAACATTTCTTTTCAACACAGCTTATAACTTTGTGGAACTTTTTATTGTAACAGAGTCGATATTGAAGGAAAAAAAAAAGCATCTTTTTATCATAGATTTACTTTTCCCGCGGCATTTTTCAGTTCGCCTAACTTAATCGATTCGAAACACTTTACTCAGAGTAGTGACTCTGGCATGATTATATTTATACCGAGTAAAACGGAGATCCTGGAGTGTTAGCGGAACGTCGTTGTGATTCCCATCGGAAACGTAAACTCTCATCGCCGAGAGGATTCCTGCGGGACGTACCTGACTCAGCCATTTGATAGTGAGAAACTTGTGTATGTAACGCTGCGAAGACTCGCTTACTCGATTTGGCCACAGACATCGCGTCGCTAAAGTTCTTTTTTGAGACAAGTTTAGCGACCTCATATAAGACACTGTAGTCAGCCCTAGGGTGGCGTTCCCACCTCAGGAAGCCTCAGCTGTTTGCCAATGGAAGCCATAGAATACGCTTGCATGCGCTAGCTATTTCGCAACCACCTATCTGTCCGGGCGCGATCACCCGAAAGGAAGTGAAGGAAGGCATTTGTGGTCATAAAAAGGCAATGCAAATACAGCTGAAAATGTTCTTCGCGATAGACTGGAAAAAGATGTTTTTGTAAATACAAAAGGGATCCGTAGGTCTTAAAAAAAGTTCATTCTTCAAGTGTGTGCATGAATGTCACTTAAAAAAAAAAAAAAAAAAAAAACACGTTTTTCGTATATTCATTTTGTATTCATTTTCTTGAGACTGTTTCAATTTGAAACTTGAACAAGTGCCGATCAAAAGGGTTGATCATGATAAAATAAATAAAAAGAGATGAACAGATACGCGTAATGCATCCATAAGGCGAAAATATAGATAAAGAGACATCATTTTTAAATCCAGCTGGCGTCTTGGGTTTCTCAGCCTGGCGATGTCCGGGGTGAGATGTCAGAAAATTTTTCATGCGGCAAAATAAGGCGAAGCGAGAACGCGTGCTCGATCGTTTTTTATCTCGCGCACGTTTTATATATACACATAATAACGAGGGTGCAGGACGAGTGTTGTAATTTAAAAAAAGGCCTTTGATTGGCGAAAGAAAAGAGTGCAGAGTGAAGACGGTAGTAAGGTCTGTTTGGTCGTTCCACTATCTGAGCGTGACGCGTGTAACAACTGATGCCGACAATATGCTGCAATCCATCCAAGGTCATTGCATCTCAGCAACAATTATTTTTCATGCAACCATCATCATCATCATTCACCGCGCGTCGATAATTATTTTCGATTCCAATTTTGTAATTAATGCGAAAAATATTTATTGCGCTAATAAATCATAGAAATCGCTCGTGGTGTTAATCATGAGTTATGGGCAAGGATTACGTTACGTAATCACACTCTCGTACTAATTGAATCTCACATTTTTTCGCGCTTCGGTCTATCTTCGAAGTGATCTAACATCGATTCGAGCTCTTTGTCAAGTCACTTATATATGACATGTACTCTGTACAAAAGAGTCTCGAGCGTTTGAGCCTATTAATCATTAGTCTAACTTGACTTCTCGATCCAAATGAAAACAACTCATTTCGCTTCTTTGTTTCAGCTAGTCGAAACAAATTGAATATTCGTTACAGTACACATACAACTTTTCTCATTAACTTTTCAAATACTCTAATATACAGTTCAAAGTTTTCACACGTTTGTTTATATTCTCTGTCATAACTCTTTTGCGTTATTATGAACACTTTCAAAATAATAAAAATGAGTCAGAAATTTATTACCAAACGAAACTCGTAACTTAGAAAACATTGAACCGCATTAAACCAACTTTTTTTATATAGTTAAAGTGAACAAGTTGGACTGTATCACAGGCATTATATGCACATTCAATTCTTTTTTTTTCTTTTTTTTTTTTTTTTTTTTAATGTATATACAAAAACATTTGAAAATTTGAACTTATAAAAAAGGGGTGACAAAATTGCGAGAGTCGTGTAAAAAACTCGTCGGACAATTTTGCGGGTATTTGAAAATTCCTTCGACCAATCTCGCGGGCGATTAAAAAGCAGTCTAACTGGTTCAGCGGGGAACCAGTTTAGGTTTCATTTTATTATCCTGGCTGCTCTGGGCCTTATTGATGGCTCGGGCATGGCCAAGTGTCCAAACAACACTGACCACGGCGTTTATGTAATAATCCGAATACTCATCAAGCCAAGACGTTGTTTCCGTGGCAACCATTCGCATCTTTGTCGATGCGACCCGAGCAGGAGAGGATTATCCTTTCGTCCTACTCGGTCAAACTCGCTTTCGATTCGGAACTCTGTGTCTCGCTTTCCCACGCTTCGTCAGGTAAACGTTTTTATTCTGCGTTGAAGTCTGCAAAGCCATGCAATGCACCATCAGCATCAGTACTCATTCAAAAATCGTCGCGCACGTTATTTTAATATAAACTCAGACATAACCTTCGTATATTTAAACTTTATATTGGATTTTAATTGCATGTTTTTATATTCAGGATTGTTCGTTTTTATTGTGGGAACAAAGTGAAAATAAATAAAAGTGTTTTTTTTGTTCAGGCCGTGACATTATTTGTGATGATGATGATGATGATGATGATGATGATGATGATGATGAATCTGCTCGTTTTAAATGTTTATTTTGCAATGAGTGGAAATGACTAGAATAATTGGATCTATTTTTTGTTCTGATTGTAAAATAATTGTGGATGCAGTAGCAATGTCGATTAATCATCGTTATTCTTGTTCCATCGTGAAATTACGATTTTTTCAATTGATTCAGGTTAGCTAACTCGAGCTTATCGCCACATTTTTGCATAGATATACACGTGACATTGAATAATTCATTCACAATCAGCCCGATTCATTGTTTCCTATTTTTTTTCCGACAAATTACAAAATCACCGACATAAATTGTATATACTAAAATTTCACAAATTGAATTCGTCAGAATAACGATGTACTTTTTAAAGTTGCTTTTTAGTTGTGTAAAAATTGGCACATTATAGTAAATTAGTTGATGTGAATTGGATGTTTATTGGTTCATTGTAAATGGTCTTTTTTCGAGTTAATGAGAATTAATTGGTTAATTGAGGAAACGATTGCGAGGCAGTTTGCTTTGAATTGCACTATTTAAATACCGCCATGTTGTTACAAAAGTGTCTGTTATTTCGATTCGCTGCTTCTTTTCACGATGTGAGATCATTATGTCGAGCTTTGTCTCTCGAATGTGTCGTTCGAACCATAATAACAGATCATTCCGATCGATTGTGGAACTATGCCAGGTTCTTTCACAAGAAAGCGTTGCAGTATGAGTGTTAATGGTTCATCCTGTTTCATCTGAAATTTTATTATTACTAAACAATTAAAGTATATTTGAATAATGAATACACAGACAAAAAATTGGTTAAGAGAAATTATACTTTGTATTTACCTCGGAGAAATTGAATCTCGACATGCATTCGTTCACCGTACACGATGTTTTTTCAACGAAAATATTTGCTCGAGACAAAAGTACCGGTAGGTTTGTTATTAGTAAACATAAAGCAACAACCATGGAATTGTTCTTTTTTTTCTGTTTCAATTGAGTTTTTTTTAATCATTATTTAGAATCAACTTGTTTTGGTAAAATTAATATTGTTTGTTTGTGTGTGTTTTTTTTTTTTTTTTTTTTGGAAGTTTAATTCTTTCTGAAACAAAATAATTGTCTCAAGTTTAAAATTGAATTCGAAAATTGTGATGCGAAGAAGAGAGCATAAAGATGAAACTGGCCATAAAAACCACAAAAGTTCCGCTAACGCCGTTGCTGAACAATCGGATACTCGAAATTTTTGGTGATGATTGGCAAGTGCTCTTTTTTGTCTACCAAGAATCCGTTAAACCAAGAAGACGGTGTCGTTTGTTCTGTTGAAGGAATAAAGGTGGCACAATTGAATAGAGGGCTGAATTGTATACTTACGGACTGGGATCTTTTTGGGATCGACGGTGCCAAGTTTGTGTTGTACGCGGTCGATTCTCTGGCGGAGGAGCCCGCTCCTGTCCGCCAGCGAGGTGACCTCCGCGGTGAGCTCGGCAAAGATCTCTTCTGCGTTGGCGATCAAGGACGCGAGTTGTTTGAGCGAGGTCGTGAGGGCTCCATTGGCCACGGCCTCGAGTTCGGCGCCGACCGGCAGGCCTTGGGCCGCCAAGCCTTGGGGCACATGCCCCCGACTCACATACCGCGGCTCTACCTTGCGAATCACAAACGGCATGATGCGGGATCGCGAGCTCACTCGCGAACAACATAACACTCAAAACAAACTCAACCCAATTCTTGCCATACTTGCTTGCACTACACTCAATCTTACACTTTTGCACTGCAGTTTAACACAAATCTTACAATTTCTTATAATCTTCCCGTACAAAATTCAAGTACATTGTTGTTCACTTAACCGAGGAACGTCGGTCTCGCTGCCGGGGTTTAGTTTGCGCGACCCCACCTAGGACGGAAATCTTGCTCGCAAAAATGTTCGTCGCATCATTTTCGATAATGTTTTCAAGCTCAAGTACAACCGGCCCGTGTCGTTGCAACCGTCGCGACAGCCGTACGCGAAGTGCCGGCCGGTTCAACGGTCCATTCAAATCGAACGAATGCCGAGTCTCCCGCCTTTCTCTGTGACGTCACTCGTCTGCACTTGGCGCCATCTTGATGCGCGATCAGAACGGTGCAAGCTTGGATTTGCTTTCGTCGGTGGTGATTGATCAGTTCAAGCTAACTCTCATTTTATCGGTGAATGGTACTGCAGAAACTGTTATTCTACTGATGATAATTTATCAACAGATGGTGAACAATTTTATTTAGTTTTAACTGATCATTTCAAATTCAACGATTTACATTTCTTTATCATTCTTTTTACGTTCACATGTTTATGCAAACGTCTAAATAAATGGATGATCAAATTACATGAAAAATTGCACAAATGATATATGGTACGTAAATGAGGCGAGCTGACTATTACAATTTGTCATAAGATCAGTCGTCGCATTCATTACAATTTCAATCAGATTAGTATTTGTAAAAAAATTGATTGGAATACAATCGGGACGATTGAATTAATCGTAAAAAAAAGATCAAAAAGGAAACATTTGAATATTCGAGGAAATATTTGCAAATGAAATCAAGTAAATAGAGTATAATTTATTCAAAAAAATGTATATTTCTATTCATTAACAAAGTATGTAACAGTTACTAAATTGGTATATAACATTTTCTTTCACAGTAACAAATGTCACAAAATCTAAAACATAAACTTACTTACATATTGCTATGTATATATTATAACACGGCATACATTTTTTGATGTTTTAGAAAGCGAAATAGTATATTTTGATACAACGGCGCTGGCGCCCGCATGTCAAACGACATTTCTCATAACGCTTGTGAGTGCGCAAAGTAACTTTTTGCGCATGAGTTCGAAAAAATTACTTTGCGCACTGACACTAGTTATGAAAAATCGATATTGATAATGTTTGCTATAATATGACATCTAATATAATAATTTCGTTGAACATATATTATGTACAAACAATTTGGCAAAACTGCGATACTTGAACTGACAAAGTTTTTATTATACACAACTAAATAGTTAACGTTGATGGTTTTGCAAAAATTGTATGTATTTTCTAAAGTAGTTAATTTCTCACATTTCAGCTTATAACATTGACCCTCTCTTTGGTGCTAATGCGCGCCGCTCATCACACAAATGAACTTATTGGTGTGTGCATATCGAAAATCGTATATACTGCACTATCTTTTTTTTAAGACATGTTACATGTTTTGGAATGTTTGAAATGTTATTTTTATTATTACAGTCAATAGTAATTCAATTTATATGATCTGAACATTTAATTTTCATTGATCTGTTAAAATACACATTCCGACTGTTTGTTAATTATTATAAAAGACATTTTTCAAAAACGATGTCTGTGCGTGACCTGGCGTGGCGCTGTGATTGGTTGAACACACACAACTAACCTATTGCTTAACTTATAGATGAAACGCGATATTGCACCGGGTGAGTCAATGATCATCAAAAGGATATGTGCTATAAGAATTTCTCTTTCAAAATAAAAATCAAAGATCTACTTAAACGAATAAACTTTGTTGAACAATGCTTCACATTGAATGAGAGTAACAATAATTGCAAAATATTTGTTGCTTATAGTTTTTTTATTTTTCAAACCAACAATTGTGCACTTCGGTTGAACTTGCATTTGATTGATATTGATTTTACAATTACAATCTATCGATCGGTTGTTTAAAAATCCTTGAATGTTTTAATAAATAACAAATACATTATTTTTAACAAATTTCAATTTCGTTTAAAAAAGGTCGACAAAAGTTAACTTACAATTAATTAAAAATAAACACAAAATAAATATTAAAATTAATTTTGTTCAGTTGTTAGTTGAGAGTCATCAGATTTTAAACATCTCGCGTTTGAATCGCTATAATAATTAATATTTTATAGATTCACATTCTTTGTAAGGTCATAAGTTGATTATTTCTCGTAATAATAAACGTTGAAATAAGTCGTTTATGATCAAAATGTAATTTCGTTATCATTGTTTAAATACTTTTTCACATTCTTAACCTCATTCCTATAAGAATACATGTTAAATTAATAATCTTAAAATATTAATTATTATTTTCAGGCTATGAATCGGTTCAAAAATGTAGAGGTAATTTTTAAACGCCATTTTCAACATGTCATCAAAAACCGAAGCGATTCTGATCATCTTCTTTTTGAAAATTGATAGAGAACAGTTTTAATATCAGTGCCGCTGAACACAAAATATACAAAATTATAGTAATACAAATCTTAAACAAAAAAGATCATTAAATCGGATTCCTGCATATATATAACTTTTCTATATATCATGTCTGTATAATATCACACCTCATGCGAAAAATATATCACACATTTATTATATTAATAAATTATGTTGATAAATGAATAGGGAAGAATAATTTGTCTCCCATCTTAGAGTTTAGTCTCGTTTGAAGGCTTTCATTAAACCGATAAGTGTATTGTGTACGTTGCATCGGAAATAATGTATGATGAGTTTGGATTTTGATCGTTCAGCGTAGAATCATATATTTAGGGATGTTTGACACTTTGTTTTGTCTGCAAATTTCATTATATGCAATCGACACTATTCTGCATGCAATCATGCTTAAGGGTGTTGGTTTCGTTTGCAAATTTCATCAGCGGTACATTAATGATGATATCACGTATTATTGCGCGTTATCATGACGCGTGATATTTTCAAAGGGTTATATGTCAACGGAGTGATATATTTTCCGGTGTGATATTATAGATATACAGTTTGGGCGCGGGATATTTGCGCATGTTGTATAAATGTAGGACATGCAATAAATCTATATATTTTTTATGACCACTCCAAGTGGTCCACTCATTATAAATATTTTATTGTATTATATTTTCTTAGTCATATATATAAATGTTTTAAAAATTGGTCAGTTGCGCATCAAATGAATCTGATACGTGAAATTTGAACAGCGTACATTATCAGGACCATTTTACAATCAGAAGTTGAATCCCAAAAATCAAATTTCACGTACAGGTTGTAGTAATTATTTCCTCGGCATATCATCGTAAAATGCGTACCTTTCAGTTGACATGTTTGTATAATCTAGACAATAAATAGATTTTTTGACAGGGTTCTTATGAGTACACTTTCTGCGTATCCACCCGCAATTGTTACATAGATAAGCACATAACAAGTACAACATTTTCACTCGTAACAAACACCTACATCAAAATTCAACGATATTTTTATATAAAAACGTATATTTTAAGTAACAAAAAACTCAACAATTGTAAAATATTGTTCAAATGAATATGTATGAAATTGAATCAATTAATCAAGCATGGAAATTTTTATTCTAAATTGTAAAATTGGCAGCCCTGAATGGATATTTTTCCACCCTTAATAAAAAATGTACTATTTATGTTACAGATGTGACATAATTGTATAATACAGAATGTATGTTCGTATTGGCCACATCAAACGGTTATATGTTACAGATGGTCTAAAACATACATGTACATTATAACAAATTCACTATATGGTATTAACAGTAGTATAAACGTTAGATGGTTAAAAGTCAAGTGATAACTAGTAGTGCTGCTATATTTTTGTATACAAGTAAATAGGTCGTCTTTAGATATTTATTAAAGTCATGAATTCGAGTGCGCGAACATTTCATGCAATATTCCGCGATCCACGCAAATAAGTTTAAATTCCAAGATGTTCAAAGTGAAAACCCAGTTTCTTATGATCGGGTAATAGTTTATTAAACAACCTTTTAAAAAATGTTCATGGATCTGTACAAGTAGGAATTTATACATTTTTCAATAAAGTTTTTGCACTGTGGGAAAGAGAGCATTTTCACCCTGTATATTTTTTCAACAAATTTAATGCCAGTTTGTAATGTAAAGTGAATTTTACCTCACTTCCTTTGAAATTATTTTAAAAAATGATATATATTCTTTAGATATACTATATTGTGTAATGAGGGAACAAAATGAGCGTTCACTCCCTGGGGTAAAGCAGCGCCCGAGGTCTTGTCAAAAGGTACCAATTATTCACCCTCGGGTGCTGTACTCTCTACTGGATAAAATTTATTTCTAAATTTGATACCATCCGGATAAATTTTATCCTTAGTGTTTCATCACCAATTTAACGTTTAAAATTATAGATAATGCGTAGGGTCTGCTGTCATAGAGTTAGGGACTTTTTCTATAAAAGGTAAACAAAATTTTTTTAACAATCGTAGTAATAATCATCTCCGTCTAAAAAATCAAATAAGAAATCATTATTCATTAAGAATTTTTAATATTTTAATTTAATGTAAAATAAGTGGATAACCCTGCTCTTCCCAATAAATTAATTTCAAATTTGATTGTTAATTTAAATAAAACAAAGTTGTAATGTCGATAATTTCTTTTATAATATAAACATTAGTCAACACCAGTTAGGGTGACTACATGAGTATTTGACCAAGCACCAGTGAGTGACTATTACAACAGAGTGACGAAGATAGAGAATATATTTCAAACGGGTAATTTACTGATACAGAATCTGAACCTGTCATACATTTGTACATATACCCCATACCTTTTAACATCGGTGATAACATTTATCACTGCAGTTAAAAATAAAAAATAACATTTTAACCGGTAGAAAGTAGCACCTAGAGAAGGAATATTGCGTTGTGTGTCTTCTTTATATACGATACTTTTGAAATAATATAAAGTAAAGACAAAGTTTGTCATAAAAAAGAAAGAAAACGAAACCGTTGTTCTCTTTCCCAATAAAGCAAAGGATAATTTTAGCTTGACCAGAATAGTGTACAAAATGCAGCTGTGACTGCGTTGACTTATCGTTTAAATAATTAAACAATTTTTTTGATTGATTACACACACAACTAAGCTTAAGACCGTTCTGTGGATATTTCGTGACTCTCGATCAAATGATTAAATGTGGGCATCCTGTGAGCCTGCAAAAGTTTCCACATAGAAGTCAATAGTTACATAAATCAAATTTAACACGTATGAACCTGACAAGCCTAATGTAAAGCATTTATGGATAGATTAAAATTTTTTCTCCTGAGAACCAAGCTAGGTTAACATATGACAAACAAAATAAATCATTAACTAAGTTATAATTTGTAACTAGTAGGATTGGAATGTGGCATCCTAGTGCATCGGCCTACCACTTCAGAGGCTCGGGTTCAAATCTCAGTATCGACAGAAATTGCGCTAAAAAATTTTTTAGGCACGTCTGAAGAACATGATCGTATAAATAATTTTTTTTTTTTTTATAGAGACTTTCAATTTATACGAGGCGTCTGGTACCCCAAATTGTACAATCAACATTGGCATTCGATCATGTATAAAATTTTGACATCCAACGTTTATCCAAAATCACAATACAATTGTAGTTCAACGTTGGATTATCGGATATTTTTTATTTATTTAAACAGTTGCAATATATTTTTTCGATTAAAAATTTAAAAAATCCTGAATTTCAAACATTTTCTGTATTGATTTAAAGCAAACAGTTTTCTTTCAAATATTATTTTTTGTGAGTGAATAATTTACCATTATAAAATTTTGATCATTCGAAAACGTTAACGAAAATCCTAATCTCATATTAAATTTTGTTTAAACATTATTAAACATATTAAAACATTAAAAATGTTTTAATAATTGAAACCTGTGGATAATTGGGTGATTTGTGTCCACAACAATACTAAGGCAGACGATGGAGAAATAGAATAAAATGTAGAATACCTATTCAAAGAACGATCATTTGAATCCTAGCCAATAAGCAACAACAGCTGAAAATCATCTGATTTTTGACATTTTTAACGTTTATTATAAAACATTAAATTAATTATAAATCAAAAACAATAAGAGAAAATTAAGATGGTATTATCATTCTAACAAATAATTTACCATCTTTGCACCCAAGTTTGGCAGTCAACGTCGGTAAAACTTTTACAACGTTAATCCAACGTTGGGTCGGATGTAAATCTTTACATGATAATAATAATTTTATTTTTACAAAATAATAATTGCTTTGATATGAAAATTAACACGAAATAAATAACAAAAAATATAATATAATATTTTTTATTGAAGAAAAATGTCAAAAACAAGAAAATCTGATGGCATGAATTTAGATTGACGATTCTGGCTTGACCTCCAAAGGTAATAGCGGCATTTTTGGCCGCGCTTTGGTCTAGTTTCTATGCCAGTGTGCAAAATAATCTAGTTGGGGACATCAATATGATTTCCTACTTGGACTAATCAAGTTTTGAATAAGGTGTTTACTTGATACGGTAAACTCAATTCGACAAAGACTTAAATACTCATTATGTCAAATTTTGTGTTAAAGTTTTCTTGATAATAATATTTCTATATTAGATAGTTAAGAAGATTGGTCGAGATTTATGATAGAGAGACAATATTTATTTATACACTCAATTATTATAGAATCCGAAAATGGATTTACTCTTTTTGTTTCATATACGTCAATGTGTAAGTCAAGTTTGTTATATGATAATTTTATTGGTTATCTATTTTTTCTTTCAGCAAAATATTTGAAGTTTCGGATTTTCATAATATCTATTCATGAAGTTACACCGAAAATTAAACTTATATAATTTACTCTACAAAAAGGATTAGAATAATCTTTTAAATGTCGATTATTATCGTGGTGAATGAATTGTGCAAGTAATTTTTGTCGCATCTTGATTCGCATACATTTTAATTTTATTAGAATTATTTATAGCTAATAATATAAATGTTATCAAATTACATATGATTTTACAATACAATGATAATAAATGTTATACTTATATGTATATAGACATCAATATTTTGAACATTGATATATGAGATGATAGAAACTTTTGATAACATGTTCATATATGCACAAAGATATGAATAAATGTATATACCCTCTCTAAACTTCGTTTAATTACAAAAGTCAGTTAGACCACTTATGAAGATTATATATACCATACCTTTGGTAAATTATTGAGTTATTGAATAAACAGAAACCAATTTAATATTTATAATTATATTTCCATTTATCTAGTTATTAGACATTTTTTAGAAATAAAATTACAAGTACTTAAATCGTTTATAAATTTATTACAGCTAAACTCCCACAATCAAACAATTTCGCACTTGTTATTGTATAAAAAAATGTTCTAACTCTACGAAAGTACTCCCTTATTTATTCTCGGGAAAGTACTTCATCTAATTTTTTCAATTCAGTCATTGCATTGTTCATGTCGAATTATATTCGTCAACATGAAGCGTATAGTTACTAGACTATTGCTTTTCATATTACTTTGATTATTTTTTAGTACTGTGCATGTATGCGATATACAGTACTAAATGGTTCTATCAAACAACATATGTTCTAGACTTCTAATTAGTTGCTAATTTGGAATTATTTATTAAGACTTAAAGCAAATAAGTTTATTATTGATTCTTACATAAACATTATTATATAGCGTGATGGAATGCAGATCAAACATTATGTTATGAAACTAATTATTATGTTAAGTATGAATTCTGTAGCCTATTTAAAAGAACACGATAATTACAGTTAGTCCGAAAAAATATAAATAAAATGATATATATATGAAATTTATTTATATGAAATATGATGACTTCTAAGATAGGTCCTAAAAACCTCGACTATAGATTAACGTGTCACATTTAATTTTATGCTATGTCGTACTTCACTTTTATGTACAAAGCATAATGGTTTTATGTTGAAAACGCACGCAAGTTTATTGTATTTGAGGTGAAACTGTATATTTACCTAGCAGGATGAGCACCTCTGTTTAACCTGACTCGCGCGAATTATTATTCAACGTTTTCACGCTCTTTTCGAATTTGAAAGAAAACTGATTAAACGATAACGGAACAATAAAAATGAAAACATTCTCAAAATTGGATGCATTTTGGTTTTCATTAGCCACAATTCATGGATAAATTTTATTATTCATATATTTTGAGATTCCATAGCACACACAGCAAAAATTTAAATACTCTATATCGAATCCACTAAAGCAGTTTTGTATCCTTCTCAGAATCAAGCAGTCTAATTCATAAACTTGTACAATTGGATATTAATATTTTAAAACATTGTCAGAGTAAACGAAATGCAAATAAAAATTTACATGTGTGCAAAAGCTCACAAGAGCCTTTATTTCACGAAAATTGCATTCAATGTTACGCAAACGAAATTCGAAATCGAATGTTTGTCAATTCACTGGAGTGCATCTCTCATGCATTTTATTATTGCTTTGAAGTGATGCTATTTGTCTTCGTCCGTGTAACTTTGTTGATTTCGTGCAGTGACTTGGTAAATGTGTTTGACAAACGATTATTCTGATATTAAGGAATCGAGCTTTTATCACCACTTTTATGTTTAAAAACTGTTGTAGTTTTGTTTCTAGAATAGCAGACCCGCAAAAAGTCTATGCTTTCTATGTGAAAATTTAATGTCAAAGTTAACCTTTAATTGGCTTCAACAAGCATGGAGCATGGTGTTAAAATATGATTTATCACCATATTTTTGCTTAGGACTAACTTTTTAAACAATAATTTATTTGATTCACAAGTGAATAAACAATTAAATAACACATTCTATTTGATTGATTTAAATTTTAATACCAAATAATTTGGAATTTCAGTTTCTTATTTTATTCAATACTAGACAACGAGAGGTAGTCATTTCAATTGTTTATGAAAATTATAATTCTCAAAATCTCTCAAATTCTCCTTATAATAAAGAAAACGAAACATTGCTTATTATTAATAAAGATTTCTTATATTAAAATAAAATTTTTTGCGACGCTGTTAGCGCCATGCTTGTCTGGACACATGGTTGACGCTCCTAAGAGCAGCATTTGAAATTTTAATAAATAAATACGTTATCCAGTTTATCCAAACCACAAATTATTAAGAGAGAGAATATCTCTGAATAATTATTAATTTTTTTTTTCATACAAATTTTTACCAATATGAAATATTTCTAATTGAAGTACTTCTTTTTTTTTTTCGTTTTAATTAATTGTTGTTAATTAATTATTGACTGCCATTGTCGTTCTAGTGTTAAATGTTTTGGATAAAAAAATACACGTAACGAAAAACACGACAATTAAATTAAATTAAAATCAATTATGATTTGATCGTTTTGTTTATAAAGGTTCGCACAAATATAATATAAATTTTCATATATTAATGGCTTGTACACATTTTCAAATTTCCAATGTTGGAAAAAAAAACGAAATTTTCAAGTGGTATTGTGTTCGTTTTCAATTATGTGTTAAATATAACTTACTTATGAAAAACGTAATTTGTGCAAACAATGGAACATTATTTGGGTTATACGATTAAATACCAACTTTGAAATGTTATTTGTGCAGCCCGGCTAAAAATTTGCGTCAAATTGCATCGTGATTACAATGTATTTCCATTAGTTGTTCTTGCTGAGAGAGTGTTACTGACGTACAACCAAAATAAATCCAAGATCACTGTTAAATGTGAATAAGAGTTTATTATACTGTTACAGACCTACGGTTCTAGTTTGTCATTCTATGATATTAAAAAGTTGAAATAATTGCTTCTGATTCATAAACAAAATTGAAAAATAGAATATCCAAAGTTATCTGACTCTATAAATGAATATGGAATAGAACGTAAAAAGAAAGTTTTCAAAAAAATCCAGAAGTAAGAAAATGTTCAACTTGAATATAAAAGAAGATTCTAAACCTATTACTGCATGACTAGCATTATTTGTAATTTCGTTCAAAGTGGATTTACTGAAAAACACTTGCAAACATACCAATCAAATGCCACAAATGTTTTTCATTCATCAGCGGCAATACTCAGTCTACTAGCGATTTTTGTTGCGGTCTTTTTTGACAGCGTCAAAATTGTATGCATTGAAAATCATTCGACTAATTTTACGTCTATGAATTCGATTCGTTTTGGATACACGAATAGAAACAAAGCTTATCACTATGGTCTTTCACGTATTTTATTGCACTTAGCATCTAAAATACAATTAAGAATATTATTTCAATGCGCAATTTTTCATAAAAATAACACGACGAATCTCATTGTGCATTCATCATTTCTTTCATAATTAAAGCGTATTTCTTTTGTCAGTTTTTGCGCGACTTCTCGAGCAAGATTAATGTGTATTTTACCACCTTCCAATTTATCTATCGATACGTCATGTTCATAAAAAATACATAAAGTTGTTGTCTTCTGAATGAAATACAAGCGACGCCGCGGTTAATTATAATTTACCGCAAAGCATGATTTTCACAACATCGTCATTTCGGTTCATCATTATGCATGATGAATTATTTTTATAATATATTTATATTCACAATTTGAGTATATTTTTGGGAATATTGCAAAATTCATGTTTGCTTCAATCTCACCCTTTAAAACGTTATTGTACTTTGACTAATCTCATTGATTTTTGTGTTTTGATATGCAAGCGGCTATTCCGTTCGTAATCAGAAAACACGAACGTTGAAAAATAATAAATAAACCGTAAATTCCAACGAATTCATCAGCCTTGTACTGATGAAGAAAAATTTAGTTTTATAAATAAATGACCTTACAAATTTTGCTATGCGAACCAAGATACGGTTTAAACTTTTGTCAATCATGATCGTTTTCGTGAACATATTTTTTTCAGATGCCGGCTGAGTACACGAACATAACATTCGTTTTTATTATTGATCTCCGGTATATATTTGATTTTCCTTACATGTTACACATATTTATCGACAAGCTTAGAAAGTAAAATATTTATTATCGCGCGATATACGCAAGCAAACTTGAAGTCAGTTATAAACAGAAATAAGCAGTGGTTGAAATAGTAATGGAGAATAGTATATTTCGATTATACCCAAAGAGAAATAGCGTTGTAAATTTTACTATATATTTCGACTAAACGTGTGCACGCACTGCCACGGAGTACAAATTACTCAGTCACTTCACAATTTTTATTTCGTTCTTATTTTTATACTTTTTATATTTCGAATTTTTCACTTTTTACTTGAAATATGCTTTGAAATTTGAGATTGTTAGTTTGATGATTGTTGTTTTTTATTTTGGAATGCTTTTTTATTGTTTTCATTTCTTATGCTATTTTATCTATTTTCATTTTTTGTATTTGATGAGTTGAGTGCTTCCATGTTGTTATTTATTCGATGAAATTTAATCTAACATCGGTTCGAAAATTGTTTAACAGCAGGTTTTAAATTCCAGGACTTGGTTGCGCGAAAATTACTCAGTGTCACAAGTAAACAATATATTTCAAAACTTTTCAGTAAATTTTATTAATTTTTTTGTAAATTGCACCGATTTAGCAGAACGAGAACTCGATTGGTAGAAAAATATTTAAAAAAAATTAGATTATTTTTCTTCGTGTAGTAGGAACTCCAACTAATTTGGCCTTCAAAGTTTTTATATACATTAAATTTCATTTTTAACACTTTAGTGGTCCGTGTCTATCTCCACTCCAATAAGAACGTATATATTGGTGTTACCCCCACTTCGCGGCTTTTGTGGCAATCCGTGGAAAAATGAAAATTTTTCATATGATCAATAATGTAACGAAATGAAATGGTAATTTATTGTTGGTTTCGTATAAAATTATGTAGTCAAATTGATTATAAAGGTATATTTATGCCGAGGAATATATATTTTTGGAAAATTCTGATAAAAGACAACTTGTTTTACAAGTAATTTAAAATGATATTAACCATATTTTAATAAACAACAGAAGTTATCTCGTATGGAAATTACTCTTAATATTTTGACTTTACTATATTAATCACTTATTTATAAGTAAACACATAAATAATAATTGTGTATACGAGAATCGTATTCTGATAAGTTTGTAAAGAAATAACACATTTGTTTAATTTTTTAAACCAAGTTCCTAACTTCATGACAGCAAAAATCAGTACATTACATTATGAAAGTTTTTGTCATCAGTTATGTCATTATTCATTAAGCCTGATTATTTGCAAAATTAGACTGTGATTGCACAGCTAAATTTTCATTAAAATGTAGCATGACAGAGTCAATCGTTTAGATTTTCAATTTTTATTCGATTTCTTCCAATTTTTTAACATTTAATTAATTTTATCCAAAGAACGAATAGATATGGAAATGATTTATTTCTATTTATGAGTATGAATGATTTCTTAACATATTCTAACAACTATAGCTAAGAATTTGAATTCGTTTATAACAAACAGTTTTTTCGGGGGGGGGGGGCGATAATTGTTTTGCCGAGTGAATATTGTAACCATGGTGTCACTAAAAATTCGAAAATTAAATTTTTTTTGTTTATAGAAATTTTCTAATTCCTATAAAATGCTGTAAGATGTAGGCAGTGTGGATTACAGTCTCATGTAGCGTTAATGAACAAATTTTAACCATACTGGTAAAAAATGTAAATTTTTTGTTTATTCTTATATAAATTTCATGTTTTTTATATGGATTTGATTATATTTTTGTAAAAATAAAGAAAATATAATAAAGATTTTCTTTTGAAAAATTTAGCGGCATCCGAACTTGAAGTGTGACGAGCATTTCATGTATTATTGCTGAAATTCAAAAACAATTTAAATAACTATCTTATTTTGTTTTTTAATTTTGCTGAAATAATTAGCCATTACACCGACATACATAATAAAATCATTTATTCATTTATTTATTCATAATCCAGGATATATGTAATAAATTGCTAATTTTAACACATTTAGAATTTATTAGAAAAAATTTATGCTTGAATCGAAATACTGAAATCTTCCAATATTTAAAAAAAATGGGTCCTAATATTATAATTTTGAATTATTTTATTGAAACCATTTCACTTCATCAGTATACTTAAAAACAGTATATTACACTTTATAAGAAAAAAAGATTTATCTCTAGGGCGAAAAGCATTAGACGGAACCGAAGGCTGTTGATGGTATATTTTGACGGAAATACGATTTTGCTTTCAAAACAAAAACGATCTTATTTGTGGATCGAATTTTATTCCCAAAACACCGTTTTTGATCTTTGAAGAAATTAAACCGTGTTTTAGTTACTAAATATAAATTATAAATAATCCATTTTTGTTGCATATGTTATATAAACACACATAAATATCGAATTTGAATTATTTGAAATAAAGAATTACACCCGTATTATGTTTTTAAGTAAAATAAATGGATAAAATATCGCATGTCAAGTTTTACAAGATAATTATTTAGAATAAATAATCAGAATTTCGCTCAAAAATGCGTTAGAATATTTGTGATGAATATATGATAAACGCGTTGAATTTAACGAGATAAGTTTTTTACTGGTAAATTTTGAGAAATCAATGAAAAAGGCAGTGCGGAACATAGTCTCTCTGGCTTTGTCTACAGGATCGTTTACTGTTGTTAAAAGCGACTGATAAATAATATAAGAACCATGTTATCTTTACGAATATTTGCTGAAACATCTTAATTTTTGTTTATAAAATTTTTGTATAAAACTGTCTTGTTACTGAATTTAACTGTGCGAATTCATTCCTTTTTAGATTTTTTTGTTTTATATGATACAGTTAAAACATAATTTACGTTGGTATTTGTGGACAATGCTAGTTGTTTTCATTCATATAGACAATAAGATTTGAATTGAAAAAGAACTACACAGATAAGTGGGAGCATCAGTATTAACAAATTCAGGAAAATAAACCATATACGATTTGATAGTTATTATGGTTAATACTTTAGTGCTGCACGACCACGGATCGTCATTTATTTGAATAGTGCCAATCAGAATAGGATAAATGTTCACTTTTTAATGATCGCTAATGACTACATTTTTAAAGCGAAAAATATATTCAAGTGCATCATTTGATTCGTAAGAGAAGCTAGAATGTAAATATGTAAAAATATGTAAGAAAACTTGTTATTATGTTATTTTAATCCAAAAAATGTATTAAAAAAATGTAATTTTTTATTGCTCTATACAAATCACCAAGTCATCGATAATCATACTAAATTTCATCTTCCCTCTATTCGGAACTAGAATTATCAACTGTTATAACATTCTTGCTTGCTAACACAATTTTTGAACGGGTCTTCTGGAACCATATTTTTAGTTAAAGAGACATTATACGTGTTTTCATATCGTCGAGTTTTTTTCACTGTGATGTCTTTTTCACATAGTCACGATAATGAAAGAAAGGGGGTATAGTGCACCATGACATTGTTAAATATGCTCTATTATCTGACATACTAATCTGGAATTTCTGACACCTTAATGGATGGGAATTTATAATATTATCCAAACTCCTGCTAAGACAATGTCGAAAAACGGTGGCGCAACTTCTAGAGGCCGTAATACGGTTTCATTCCCTCAGGAGGTATATCTGGCATCTTGTGAGGAAGTAAGATCGTTCACTTCGTGAATAAAAAATCTTTTTTCCTCAAATTAAGTTATATTAATCATCGCTAATGTACATTCTGCATTAATTGTTATAAAATATTCTATATTTCCAAAACTTCAAGGACAAAAACATTGCAGACCAGTTTTCAACGCGACAATACTGTTGTCGCACCGAGCTAGCACAATATTTGCAGCCCCGCAAACTGGCCTCCACTAATTTTATTCGGTCTCTTTCGTGAACCATAAAACGCGGTACGAACCTCGGGCGCAAGCGCACTTGGTACGTATTATACTATTTTGCAACACGAGTGTGGAGAATTCAGTGAAAATATCAGAACCACTCGCATGGGAATGTAGATTCCTACATCAATGAAAAATAGGTTAGGAAATAAATTACATAATATACATACATTCTTGTTTCAATCATATGGTAGCTTTGTGAAGAGCCTTTTTTACTACAAGAAATTTAGGCCTCAGTTATAAAAGCTCATTTTGAAATTAGGACAATTGGTAAATGTTATTTCAAAAGGAACGTTATTATAGGAATCATTTTCAAAGTAGATTTTTTCGCTTGGATTCAAATAGTGAGATGAAGAAGGCTGAGGATCAACGGTTGTCTCGACTTTTTATCATGATTGCTTTGAATCGGACGGCGTTGATAAATTTCATTCATGGACACGATTCGCTTTTCAACCCTCTCTTTTCTATTCCTAATCAAATCTTGAATGCATCCTATTGACTTGTTCCGATTTCCATGCACCAGGTCTGTTAAGAATTGTAATACCTGCGCCCGCATCTATCAGCAATGCGGCCAATATTCGTTGAAAGTAATAGCTGGTGTAGATATCATGGTTTAACAAATCAAGAAATCAGACAACGTCTTTGGAAATCGATGAAATTTTATTCTTGCCCATGTATATGATGGCAATGCCAGGTGCATTCGGTGGTTTTAATGCGATGTACTTTTCAACTATTGCATAGAAATTTTCGTCGATAGTAAAAGATCAAAATCCCGACCAATATCGAAGGAAACAAAGTATTCGAAAGTTCATCAAAACCGGTTTCGACCATTTTAGAATTGAAAAAAACTATCTGAAATAACCTTAATTTTTTTAACGGGTCGAGCTGTATCATTCGCCTTCTGTCAAGCAAATGACGTCAAGTAGCGTTAGGGCAATGACTTTTATAGTCCCCACGCGAACTCTCGCGCGCCAATCGTGAACTAGAACTCGCTGATTTGTTGCGCAGGGGTGTCCGTGGGGAAAATATAATAGAGTGCGCTATAGGCCTCGGCCGCATTTGTCCACCTCAACTGAATGGTGCGGACCGATTTCTGTGGGCATCTTTAAATTAATTTAAATCGTGAAATTAGAGCGAGAGAACGATCAGAAAAGCGTGAGAAAAAAGGAAAAATTTGTTTTTAAATTATCGCAGCCAGGGAACTGAAAAAAGTGGCCATCGAAAATCGACAATCGAAATTCATTAACACGTTAAACAATTGGCGCCACCGTTTTTTCTTGTTCTTTCACTTTTCAGCGCGAAATTTAAATGATCGGTCCTTTTCAGTGCTCTATTTTTATTCAAAAAAAGAATCTATTCTTATACTATTTCTGATGATTTTATTAACTTGATTAATTAACTCCTAACGGCGTTTCCGCCCCCTGAACCATCTTTCGCTTTGCGAGTTTGTTCCGCTTCGTGGGGATTAGTCACTGCGTTAGTCTTTTGAGACGCACTTGTTGCAAAAAGTATTGTACGCAACACATGAGGATGAAGTAGGTGACCAGTACTCTACATCTACTATTCTCGAGGTGTAGTAGACACCCCGGAAAGGGTTCGGCAGGTACTGGTTCCGTTTTATGCTGTGACACTTCACTTCACCTTCGAAATAATGATTTGTTTATTTTCGTATGTATATATAAACGAGTATGCGCGTATATATACATACTGTTAATTTGATATTAATTAATAATTATTTTATTATTTTTTTTATTTGTAAAAAAATATGTTTCAAAATTAATATTCAATTTCTTTTATTTTGAAAATGTTTTTAAAAATCTGCTATCATTTGATTATCAACATTCATTCAAGAATTTAAGTAATTAATTAACCTTATTTATTATGTAATTGATTTTTAATGACTATATCTTTATTATGTCTTTTTTAAATATACAATTATACCACAAAACCATAAAATTTTTTGTATAATCAATTTCAACTCACCGAGCAAGTCGGCAAAGTAGCTGAGCTTGAATTCGGGAGGTAGCAGGTTCGATTACCACTGCCGGCCATTTTAGTTCAGGTTTTCGTAGTTCCTTGTGTTAACTAAGGTAAATACAGGAATGCAAGTAGCTCTACTACTATATCTCAACTGAAAGCCCAGTCACATCTGGCAAAAAATCCATAACAAGCGGAGCTGACCACATTAGTTAGAAAAGCTGCGTGCCGAGTTTGTGAAAAAAAAATCCGCGTCAGATGAATAACCATATTGAAACGACCATTCAATTCTTTCTAATTGGTTAGGATTTATTAGGAAATGTGACACGGAAGTATCCTAAGACGAAAAGAGTTTCATAATCCGAGCATCGAAATCGCGCCTTGGAGGGGAAAATCTACTGCCCTATCCACTACGCCATAGCTGTCTCTGTCCTAAATTCATTTTCTGAAACATACTTTTTCATCTTGAATTATTCTAGATTATAAGAAAATAGGCTTAAACTTAAAATTTTTTCGTGCAATATTTCCTAATTATTCCAAAAGTTATAAATTTATGAATTCCTGGGAGTTCTCAATTTATTATCAGTTATGAATGTTGCACTGAATGTTGCAGTTCAACTTACATTGACGAGTCATGTAGCTTGATTTCTAATGCGTGTTACTACATCACTCAGTGCTTTAAAATGTATTTTAGTAACCCGCATTACTCAGTAATGTGAGGTCTAGCAGTCAAGGTGTTAATTTTATTCCTGCTTATCTGTAAAATGTTTGAATTTTGTTTTGGTAAAATTGTCCAGAATTTTTATATTCTATTTTAAACATTAAAACTGTAAAATGAATATAAATTGAGTTGTTCAGATAAACTGATTATATATAAAAAAATGTTTAAAAATTTCAAGCTATACCTATTGGTATAGTCAGGGTATTATTTATACTTTCACTAAATACCTAAACACCTTCCGAATAGAAATTAGCAAGTCCCTTTCATTGTTCAATATTTTCCGAACATTCATCAATTTTAATAAGTCTCGTTAATTTTTTTTAATTGAAAAGTAAGATTATTTTCAAATTTGATATTTAAAAGTTAAAGTTTGCAATTGATGGCTTGAACATTTCGGAGAAGTTAGGAGTCTGCTAATTTTCGTGTGGAATGTAAACTATACAATTGAATATTGAACAAAAATGATCAAGTTTTTGAAATGTTGCGAAAAAACTATTTTTACTAACATAAACATAAACATTGTCCCGTATGTTGAAACGCAAAGGTATAAAATGCAGTTTATAGGTAAAAATTTGGTTTTCGAAGTATAGGATCATTTTTAATTTTAAAACATCGTGGACACAGTGCACTGGATAAAATCGATTCCCCCAATATCTTCAAAGTTTATTTGACCAACAGGCAGTAGCCATAATCAACTTAACTTATTGTTTACAAGGTCATCCGCGGCGAACGATGGAGGGGGTCCGGACGCTATGATTGGCTATGATCTACTTCGTGACAAACTTCCATGTAATCTGGATTGTGCATAATGTCCTTTATCATGTCTTTCAGAATTGTGTAGCGGGGAAACATCGGGTACATTTTTGAACTATTGTATTCTGTCTGAAACAATTAAGAATAAATTAAAAAATAATTATGATAAAACATTTAATTAATTTAATTTCTAACAAAGCTGTAATAATTTGTTGAAGAAACAAACTGTGTTTGTATACAGTATGAAAAATAATTCGTCCCAAAACTTGAATTAAGAAGACTAAAGTGCTTAACTCGATGCGAGTGCCAAGTTCTAAAGAAGACTGCACAGCTCTCTCTGTAAAAGTTAATAAGGCATGCAACCTGTAAAATATAGTGTTACGCTGGTAGAATTCCAAATTCGAGATGTCGCGATCGTCGATTGTCGTAGATGTCAGTTTGTTTTGTTTAAGTCAGCGAGCCGTAGTCTTGTTTTTAACAGCACGAAGTGATACGTACAAAATAAATAAAATTAAAAGTTATAATCTGGTTTATGAATGGTTTGTTTTTGAATTGTAGTGACTTCTTTAAATTGAAGTTTGCGAACAAATTATTTAGTATTACGAAAAAAACAGTACGCATAATTAAAATAACAATGAATTTTTTTCAGTAATATTTAGTTCACCCGAACTTCTTTTCATTATTTTTTTAACAACCACATTAAATTCATCAAAAAGTTGGATGAAGCCAACATTTTAGCACCATATATCACGATTTTGTTCTTGTACACAAGATATACAGTTTATGGCTTCCAGTAGTAAACGTCAGTTGAGTGCTGTTATTATTTTCGAATTATAGCGGATCAAATATTTTACATTTCCATTTTGTTATTTATATCGTCATTACATAAACTTGCATATTTTGTTTAATAATAGTATATCGCTAAATACCCAAGTTTATGAAATGAAAACATTAATTTCAAGAAATGAAAATTATTTCCACTGTTTTTCAAAAATATATAAATCATTTATCTGGTGTTTACTGAAAGCCAGAAAAATATGGTGTTTTCTCTAGGAAAAATTTTTTGATTTTTTTTCTAGATTATAATTATCAACCAGTTACCTTCAAATCTCGAATGAGGTTTCTTAGACCGGTATACTTTTTCAACAATCTGTACAAATCATTGGTCATCTGAGTGTTTTCTGCTTCAATTTGCGCTGTAGTCATATCTGAAAAGAACGAAATAATTTATTTCGAACGAAATAAATTTCATTTATTTGGAACGAAATTTATTGAAAGTCGATTAATTATTCATCTCACGTTTATTCATTAGTTCCTTAATGTATGTAATTTACACTTAAAGAAAAAAATACATTTAGCAAAAACAATATTTAAAAAAAATAATAAATTTGTTTGACTATCAAATGTGGCCTACTGAACAAGCACAGATCTGCTGACCGAAAAATTAGAATGTCCTTATTTAAAGTTTGCATTTATGCTTAATTCATAAAAGTTAAAATAGTGTTTTTTGCTCTCAGTATAGAAGAGAATGAATGAATGTGAGCACTCAAAGCAATTTAAAGTTTTCTTAACAAATTAAATTGAGTTTTGTTACATGTATAATCACCCATTCCAATATTAATTAGCGGTGTCAAATATGGACTTTTATGAAAAATATATTAAAAACTATTTAAATTCATTTTCAATATTAAAATTCATAAAAACAATATATATTTTGAAAATAAACTAAAAGTACGTGGAAATTCGATTAGCGTTTACTTTGAGCGATGATGGCCATGACTTCTACTGATATTTCTTACTAAAATAATCAAAATAACATAATTCAGAAAATTAATACAACCGTGAAAATTACACAAGTTTACACCACATTGAACTATTTAGTCAAATATATAAAAAGAATGTTCGTAAACTCATTTTACTTTCCAGTTAACAATTTTTATAGAACGTGCGCGCACATTAATTGTGCCACGTATGTACGCGCTCTATATTACGTATCTCCAAAGGTTCAAGACTAGATCAAGTTTTTGTTTGCAACTTGAAAAAAAACTTTTGTGAAAAACTTTAAAACTTTACTTAAAAAAGAAACTTTTTATACTCTAAAAAAACGTACGATTTCCCACAAGTGTATTTTCTACTTGGTGCTGATTGGATTGAACCAGCTTGAAATATTGTTAACTAGATGCGAGAAGAATTTTTGCTGCAATTAAAATGTTATATCTCTGAACTATAATCATTTTAGTGAAAATTCATTATATATATATATATATTAGTTAAGAACTTTGCTAATAAAAACTGCAGCAATCATTGTATTTTAAAAAACTGAGATGAGCGTAATTCCGGAATGATGGGAGGAAATTTAGCAAAAACTTCGAAAACTAGGTACCATTTATCATTAACAATTTATATTAAAACTACGATTTTATTGAGCAGCAATGTCTAAAATATTAATGAAAAAATCCTTCTTTTAGGTTTTACAGTCTAGGTTTTACAGATATAGTCCTTTTGCTTAGATTTCTAAAAACTTCCAGTGAGTGTGAGTGACAAATAAAAAATCTCCATGATGGAATCTATTCTTGGAATACGGTAAGTAGATTCTACTCGGTGATTGTCATTTGTGTGAATGATAATTGTGAATGGTATACATCCTAAGCGCGAAACGTTATACATTTGTATTCTACTTGTGTTGTAATAGGTGGTTATTTGTAGGCCTGATAAGGTCCTGAAAAGAACCACGCACTCCTTCGTCATCGGTTAACAACGAACTATACTGTGTATAATTACGTAGTTAGGATCACCAGGTGCCTAGCACCATGTTAACAAACTGCAAAATGAAATGGAAGCTTAAAATTAATTTTTATTATTAAAAAAATTTTCCATCGTTTATTCCCGATATTTGAGTATGATGAAACCAACTCAATTTTACCTTACCCAATATGATTTTTAGTCAAATGATTCTTTCGTTTCAGTATCGTTTACATTCAGGTAGACCTCTCTATCCAAAAAAAAAGAAGTAGTAAATCAAATAAAGTATAATACGATCATTATTACTAACTAGAATTAAAGAAAGGTTAAACCAGTACAAAAAAATGTGGAAATGCACAATACTCGAATCGAATCAATATCACTTATATCCAATTTCATTATATTTAACTAGCAATGTAGCGCGCGCTTTCCATGCGGTATTTTAGATGTATGTTTTAATCATATAATATTAATAGTTTTAAACTTATTGCCAAATTATAACGATTCACTTTAAAAGGTTCTTACTTAAAATTCGATGAAATTTTTTTGATTTTCTTAATTCTTAATAAACAAATCTCATCTTATAATGAAAAAATTCTCATACAAAATGTAATCAAACCAGCCTGTAAAAAAATGACAGCTCGGTTTTTGTACATAATATTGGCCGATTTCTCGTACATAAAAATAAATTATCACACGTAATAAACCAACTTCAGGGTACCATCAATTTTTTAATGGTGGACTAGAATGTCGAGCGCGCTTCGCGCGCTCTCCCCCATCAGATTTTGAAATTTTACAAAATGAATTTAAATACCTCGGCGCGCGCTGCGCGCGC